>JAMZAV010001199.1:0-271976 GCA_024449915.1 Sweltsa coloradensis
CTTTGTTTTTCAAAACGTTGGATTAAGGGGCAAAATTGAGCAAAAAAAAAGGGTTTGCGCTACCCATAGGGAAAGTTTTAAAAAGTGAAGGGGAAAAAGGGCTTGTAGACCGGGACACATTGTTTCAGGGCAAATATAGGTTAGGGCTTGGGCTATCTACCCCTGGGCCCCTAGCTAGGGCAGGCCTAGGCCACCCTGGGGCCTATTTTTCAATTCTTTCTAGGCCTTGCCCTAAGCCAAAGTCCAGACTAAGTAACATAACGGAAAAAAAACATTTTCCCCCAAGAGGTAGGCCTAGCCAGGCCTGTAAAGGGCCCTTCGGCTTTACCGGGGCTAGGCCTAGCTGGGGGGTTTCCCTACATAACCAAAAAAACCCCAAACATATTTATACCCACATTTTTTTTAAAATATTTTTTTTCATGTTTATTGATCTCATTTTTAAATTTCCTCTTTCTCTTTGTTTAAAAATTCATTACATCATCCCCCGTTTGGAATTTGAAAATAATTTGTGAGCAGTAGGAGGGGCGTTTTTTCCTGATCAATATTTCAAAAATTAAAATTTGGTTTGTCACTGTCCCCCCCGGATGTCAATTTTTGTGATTTTTTCCCAAAAGCCACCCAAAGTACCCTTTAGACTTTTTTTGGAAAGGTTACTACATCTCCCCCAAACGGGGGGAGGGGTCTAACTCGCTCTTGTGGCCACTAACCTAGGAGTTAGACGACCCCCGCAAAGGCGGGAGATCCAGCAGCCCCTTTTTTTTGGAAAGGGGCCCAAAGGGTCCTTGGGTTTCTCCGCCTGGGAAAGGATGTCTAACCCCTTAGGTTAGGGGGCCCCACAGAGGGTTAGACGACCCTCCGCCAGGTGGGGAGATCTAGGGGGACCTTGGCAAATTTCTAAATATGACGGGGGCCCCGACTTGGCAAAACCTTTCCCCTTTTCTGTCTAGAGTGGCGCGCGAAACCATGAAACCCCGTCTCAGTATGGGGCGCGAAATCCGCGACCCCCAAAAATGTCTCCCCGCCCCCAATTGCAAAGAAATATTTAACCTTTTTTACTGGGGAAAAATAAAAAAAAAAAAAAACCTTAAAAAACCTTTAAAAGTTTTTTAATTTAAAATATAAAATTACTTTTCCCCCGGAAAGGATTTCTTTTAACTTTTAAATTAAAAAATTAAAAAAAAAAATACCTTAAAAAACCTTTAAGGGTTTATTTAAAATATAAAAAATTTTAAACCCGGAAAGTAGTTCATTAACATTTTTAAAAAAAATAACAAAAAAATCCCTTCCCAAAACCCTTTAACGTTATTTATTTAAAAAAAAAATTTGTTTTCCCCTTTGGAAAAGATTTCTATTAACTTTTATTAAAAAAAAAAACAAAAACTACCCCCAAAAACCCTTTAAAACGTTACTTTAAAATATAAATTATTTTTAAAGGGGGAAAAGGGGGTTCTTTAAAAATATTATTTAAAAATAAACAAAAAATACCTTCAAAAATTTTAAAAAAAAACCCAAATTTCTATTAAAAAAAAAAAAAACTTTGGGTTTGGGGGTTTGAACCAAACGCAGAGCGAAACCCCCAACCCCCCTTTTGCAAAACCCACTGTTTCCACCTGTTTTCGGCCCCACTGGGTACGTTTTCCGCCTATAAAACGTAATAGTGGGATCGGGAAAGCGAGGCCCCTGAGGGGCCCCCGGTGGTGGGGTGGAAGGTTAAACAAAGACGGGCCCTTTTGATTTAACCCAAAAAGGGTTTTTTACATCTCCGCCACCTGTCGGAGGCTCATCTAACTCGCTCGTGTGGCTAGTTTGTGGGACTTCCCTTTGGCGCATTTTTTAAATAGTTACAATCTATAAAAATCACTTTATTGCATTCTTAAGTTTACTTTGCATTTTTGTAAGTGTATTTATTAGGAAAAATATTTCATATCTTATGTAGTAAAAATAATACGGAGTGAATATTCGTACAATCAGCGGGAAGAATAGTGCAAAATTATTCTACAGTCATCGACGATACCACTTAACTAGGCCAATGCTGCATTATCACAGTGCAGTGGGGCCCAGAGTGGTAGTTAAATATCATGGTGGTAGCGCAAACGAATTTATGCGAAGGTCGGTGGTTCAGCTTCGTAAGGACGTTTTTTTCCCATTCTATTTGGGTCCATGTTTTTTCTGCAAATGATTTCACAACATTCGGCCCCGTCGCAAACACAATTCTAGATGATAAATGCATTTAAAAAGTGCTAGGCCTCCTAGGCGTATTTGAAGGAAAAGCCTTATCTCTACACCTCGACGTGTAGGCAGCCTAAAAAGGAAATTTTGTTTAAAACAGAAATAGTGGCATGATTTTAGATTTGAACCCGGACAAAATTAGGAGAAAGCTGATTTTTTCAGGATCATTCAAGAATGTTGTTTTATAAAACATACTTCGGGTCCGCCAAATCCCCATGTGCGTTAGCGGCCACTTGTAAAAATGGCGGCAATTACATTTTTTTCACTTAAACTCAATTTGGGGATGCTGTATACAACTTACAATTAAAATGAACACGTCTATTTAAACCCTTACTGTATGGACTTTTAAATTTAAACATGGCAAATTTAATGTTATATATAACTGAAGCCATAATATGTATGAATCCGATCGAGATTATAATATATTTTAAAAATTAATTGTATTTTGATGGTTTGTGGCTAAAATAGTTACATTTTCATTTTTATCTTCCTATAAAACATGACGTACATATTGTGCTGAGTGCACCTGCAAAATTGTATTTTTGTACGTTAAAAAGTGACTGACACATGAATATTGTGCCCCGTGCGTGACGCGGCGGCTCCCGCCTCTGACGTTGTGGAGCTCGCGCGCAGCATGGCTTACTAGACTGAAGTGAGTGACCCCACAATTAATGAATCCCATCAATTTAAAGCATAGACTCCTATATATTGGCTAGACCAGCAGTCGGTGGTCTACTTCCGGTAAAATTAGAAGCCATCTTAAAATGACATTTTTACATGTTAATCAAATGGAAGCGATTGTGGCCAAATAGTTTCTCAAGATTGCCCCCCGGGGTTTGACAGGTAAGCATACTAGCCTTTAACACCAAATGATTACTAATTCCCTTATGCAACCTTGGTATTGTTCTTTTTTTAATACCATGCTGCACAAGCTAAAACCATATCAAAACAATTCCAGTAAAATACTTTTTTGGGGCATTAAAAAAGCATAAATTAAAACCCCAAAATTTCGCCATCTTGAAATGGGGCCGTTGAGTTCTTCAATTTGCTACGCTCGCGCCTGTGGGGAGGTATAGGAGACTGCTAATCTAGCCTACTATAGGGGTTTAATATCAATGATTTAAAGGTAAAGCTATGGACATTTATAGAAATTAGTAGTTACAGCCTTTTTTGCATTTTTGAATCGCAACAAAGAAAAAATTTACTATTACTTATTATACCTGTTGAAGAGGTATGAATCCGATCGATATTATAATATAATATAGAAATAACTGTATGATGATATTTTGCGGCTAAAATAGAAACATATTTCATATTCATCTTTCTATAAAACGTGACATACAAACTGTACAGAATATACTAATAATAAAATATATAAGTGCATATTAATAAAATAATAACACAAAAGTAGCGTCATTAATGTGCACAAATGTGCTGAGAGATCTTCGACTGAATATGATAAGTTTATTCAAAATAAACTTATTTTCACTAATGATTAGTTCAGCTGACATTTCGTATACTTCATTATTACCTTCATCGGGTTCAAATTCTTCGTCAGACGGTTCTCCAGCATAAGCACTGTTTTATACATGATATTCATTTTAATGTTGACAAAATTTCTTAAAAATACAGTCCCCCACGACGATATCCACATTTGCCACTACAATCAATTTTACGCGAGCACGAGATCAAGGACAGTAATGATGTCGTGCAGGATGTTTGAGTTTATTAGGTTTAAGGGCGCGTCAACCGTTATGTCATATTGGCGCCTCCTGTGTTAATGTAGTTTATTAGTTAGTTTTAACTATATATTTTCCAAAAGGGCGGAACGTAAGGGGTGGAACGTAAGGGGTGACGTGGGGATAACGCGGGGGTGGACAGGCTTGTGCGGGTCAAACCAAAGCCACAAGCAAGGGGAGAGCATGGGAGTAGTTTTTAATGTTAGCCGGAGTGTTTATTAACGAGTGTCCATCCCCAATGTAGGCAGAAGCTCATGTCCCAGCCTCATGCCCAACCAAGTCCAAAATTGGCTTCCAACAATTTGGCTTTTAACTCCATATAGATCCATATATCCATCCATTATACTTCTATACATCTCTGGTGACACTTCGATTACGAGGAATCTATTGTGGAGACTCTGAGCCTCTCCTAGTCCTACTGTTTAGAAGCACAGTTACCATGTCGATTGTGGTTTAGAAAATGTGCTCGCAAAGCACGTGCATGTGCATGACCATGTAACATGTGGCACAACACACAACAAGTGCACACTTTTTACAACACAAAACCCACAACAACAGTCACTTTGGTATAAAATTTTACTCAAAAGTTCATCGAGTCCACTCCCCCGCCATAGCCAACTGCTCCTTAGTACGAGTACGACATCAACAGATAAAATTTCCAAGTCGTACAACTACTGACGACAACATTCATTTCCCGAGAAAGCCACTACATCTGTCGCCGTAATAAAACAACGGTTGGTCAAATGTTACAAAGCAGTGTTTCTGTTTATGGGCCCTGATCCATGGAAAATGTAGGCTTGTAGAAAATGGTACTGCGATCTGTAGGGTTCATAAAAAATTTGCTGGTTTCATATGACGCAAATCCTTACATAGCATTGGTCATGCATCTATGTAAATGCAGGGTTTGAATTTTCTTGAAGCCATGTGCCACTGATGCACAGAGAATCCTATAACTAATGCAAAATGGACTTGATCCTCAAATTAAATTTTCCCCTTTTTGATGTCTCTCATCATTTGGCGGAGCCAGGGTTGTTTTGTACTATGGTTAACCTTTAAAGACACTTTGCCGATCTGTTCTTTGACTGAGACAGAAGGAGGATCTAAGTACGATGAATGTAGTAGTCCATGTTTACATTCTCCCCAGGTTTTTAATACACTTGATAGTTTCCCCTACAACGAAAGGGTTCCATGACCAATTCAACGTGCGAAAATGCGAATATTAATGTCAGCTTTGTCACACAAAGTTTGCACAAATGCGTCTGAGTCTACATTTTGTGCACCATGTTGAAGAGCAGAGAATTCGGGAATCTACCAATTTTTTTATGATATGAGGCACATAATCCTATGTTGGATACCTATCAATAAGGTTTTTTCGAACCTAACTTTGACGTAAATAGACAGCAGTCCAACCTAAATGGAAGATAAAATAAAACGAGGTCTCGTTGCAGATTGCATGCTCCATGGGATGGCGATACTATTACGATCGTAGTATATGTAGTAATTCCCCGCCCCCCCCACCCCAACCCCTCCTTAATTATACCGTCCATAAGAGACTGAGAGAAGGGGTACAATGTCAATGGTAGTGCCATTCTCAAGTCTCAAGTCTCATATTCAAATTTACATATATTTGTTTTTTACTGAAAATCCTTCAATACAAATGGCTTGTGGCAGCTTCTACAATCCGTAAGCGTTCGTCATGTACATAGTTCTTTCTACTAGATTACCAATTGTTACGATACATTTTATTGCATGTATCATGAAGATTGAAGAATACAATGATACTATTTCCTGGCAATTCTGTCACTGCCATATTGTCTTGAAAAGGCGCAATTATTCCCTTTATAGATATTTGACAAGGTATAAATTCGTACTTTCACAAAATTCACACAATTTACTTCAAATTCTGACAAAGAAAACTTTAATATAAGATTATCAGGCATGAAATTGCAGAGCGATTGAAAAGCCTTCGCTGTACCAGGGAAAGCACACCTGCGAGGAACATCATTGTTTTCAACTTTAGAACATTTTAAATATCATTGGTGGATGATAGGCGATCTTCTATCTTCTTCAATAACACTATTCACTTTTTGCTAAAAAACTAAAAAAACCTCACTTATCATTACGATTCGGGTACATGGTGTTTCTTTAGTTTAGTTGACACAAAGTGTATGATTTTCTGTGATCTTCAGACTGTTTTTTTTTATGACTATCACTACAGTCTAGCCACAGAAACAGATAGTTAACTTTAAAATCGTTTCCCCCACGACTTGGTCGAAGTCGTTGAGAGCAATCATCGCGGGCTGTACAAATGAAATGAATTTAGTGTATATAAACGAAATTTAATAGTAATTGTTACATATAGTGCTTTCAAATACTTAGACCCATGCCCATCACTGAGACAACATTGAACGTATAACACAATGTAAGTGCATACTTACAGCAAAAAAGTGGCAACATTCAGACTTGATAATATAAGACGAAAATAAATAATTATTTAAAATCATCATCAGATACACTTCACAAGACACAGACGTATAGTTTTGTTGTTGTAAATGTAACTAAGGCCTAGCTGGATATACAAAACAGTGGTTGTTACGTACATGCATCACATGTGAGTCACTCACTACAGTTACTAGTAACCATGCTGCGCGCCGAGCTCCACATGCATCGTCAGAGGCGGCAGCCGCCGCGGTCACACGCACGTACACAATAATTCGTATTGTAAGTCATTTTTTAACGTACGTAAATACAATTTTGCAGGTGTACTCAGCACAATATGTACGTCATTTTTTTATAGGAAGATAAATATGAAAATGTAACTATTTTAGCCACAAAACAGTAAATACAATTAATTTCGAAAATTTTTACAATCTCGATCGGATTATACCTATTATGGCTTCAGTATAATATATAACATTAAACTTGCTATGTATATAAATTGTCCATAAATTTTAGCTTTAAATAGACGTGTTTAATTTAATTGTAAGTTGTATACAGCATTCAAAAATTGAGTTTTTAGTGAAAACTGTAATCGCCGCCATTTTCCAAGATGGCCGCTAACGCACAAGGCGGATTTTGGGGGACCGAAGTATGTATCATAAATAAATATTCTTGAATGATCCTGAAAAAATCAGCTTTCTCCTAATTTTGGCCGGGTCGGTATAGGAAATTGGGTTAAAAATCATGCCACTACAACGT
Organism: Sweltsa coloradensis; assembly: GCA_024449915.1. Taxonomy (NCBI): domain Eukaryota; kingdom Metazoa; phylum Arthropoda; class Insecta; order Plecoptera; family Chloroperlidae; genus Sweltsa; species Sweltsa coloradensis. The sequence continues at coordinate 7,167 of JAMZAV010001199.1, forward strand.
TAAAGGTCTTGGAAGGTTTTTTGTTGTTACTAAAACAGCAAAAAAGGACGACGGAAGGACGACACTTTATTACGGCGCACCGTTTATCCAATCAGATCATTGACTGTTACGGAATAATTTTGTACTATTCTTCCAGCTGATTGTACGAATATCCACAGCCAAAATAATATGTACGTTTAAGTAAAATTGAAAAAGGTTATACAAATACGTACAATGTAAACTTGTTTTGTTAATAATAATATTTGTTATTTGCGACATAACCCCTATCTTAAATTCAAAAAATATTTATCTCAATTCGCTACCCTCCAAAAACATACTCATTATTCCATTGGGCCCCACTTAGGGCGCACGGATTGCCACTTGCTTTTATTTGTTCAGTTTTGTGATGTTATTCAAGTGGGAAATTGACAACAATGACATCTCTGCACTCGCCCAGTGCATGCCAATGGAAAAAGACATTAACAATTTCCCTTTCTTAAAATTTTCAACAATTTTACTCTTTTTAGTACGCTGGCAGTGCATTTTATTCTCGCACTCCAGTATGGAAATAAAGACTTTAGCATACTTGCTTTGAACATCCTCCAAATAATACTATTATCTGAATTCCAGTTACATGGTCATGTCTCCCTGCCAGAGGGACTATTTTTCTACAAGGTATTCAGGAAGTAATCTATTTTGCATTCTATACATATAGCACATTCCACTCATTCTTATCTCTTATACTTATCCATCCAAGTATATTTAACATATTTTTTACCGGTACTCTTTTTCCACGTGTTAATATTAATCGCATACCCTTATTTTGTAGCACCTGAAATTTACTAATATCATAGAGCACAGTTACACAAAATGTGAATTGTGGTTTCACTATTGTATTGTATATCATCAGTCAGTCTTGTGTAAAAGGACAAATTTTCACTAACCATGCATAAGAAACCAATTTTTATGTATTTTACTTACAACATATTCTACGAATAACGAATATAAATATATAACGAATTCTACTACCTCATCATTGGATGAGCGTAGCGAGCGCAGCGAGCGAAGCGAAGATTCCATTTCACTACACTGGAGAAAAAAAATCCGGAATGTTTTTTTTTTTTCTTTCTTTCTTTCTTTATTTCTTTCTTTCTTTCTTTCTTTCTTTTCTTTCTTTTTCTTTTTTTTTCTTTGTATTTTTGTGTTTGTTAACACGATTCCGGCTAAACCAATACACCAATTGTAATCAAATTTTATGGAGGCCTTCGAAATCTCTGAACTTAGAACTGCCACGTTTTTCAGCGCAATCGGAAAATTATTTCTCATGAAAATCGCAATTTTACGATTTTTTTTCGATTTTAAAAACATTTCTTCGACTTATAACACCTACATGCTTTATCCGATTTCAATTATTTTTTCACAGAACCTTAATTTTATGAATTAAGATATTCGTGTGAAATTTGAGCGCAATCGAAAAATTATTTTCATGAAAATATAAATTTTCCGGATTTTTCTTTTTTAAAACAATTTTATGCTTTATCCTATTGTAATGATTATTTCAAAGAACCTTAATGTTATGAAATTTATATATTCTTGTGAAATTTGAGCGCAATAGAATAATTATTTTTTATAAAAATCGCAATTTTTCATTAAAAAAAAAAAATTATGATTAATTAAAAAAAAAGTTTATTTTTAATTTAATTTAATTTAATTTTTAATAAATCTTGAACTTCGTAATATTTTTTTTTACAGATCAATAGAAAATCCGCATAACACATGGCAGCTCAATGCACCAATTACGCTCATCCAACTACGCGGCGGGACTTAAGCGTTTTCCTAGTTAAGTTGAATTTTTCTTTCTTCTACAAGCCAACCACTGTAACCTATCAGTTTGCCAGCACCCACAAACATTCCTTTAGACTTTTTACAGTTAAGTTTCAAGCAGTTTACTTCTAACAAATATATAATTACCCTCAATTCATCATTCATTGGATGAGCGTAGCGAGCGAAGCGAAGATTCCATTTCACTACACTGGAGAAAAAAATCCGGAATGTTTTTTTTTTCTTTTTTTTGTATTTTTGTGTGTTTGTTAACACGATTCCGGCTAAACCAATACTCCAATTGCCATGAAATTTTATGGAGGCCTTCGAAATCTCTGAACTTAGAACTGCCACGTTTTTGAGCGCAATCGAAAAATTATTTCTCATGAAAATCGCAATTTTACGATTTTTTTCGATTTTTAAAACATTTCTTCGACTTATAACACCTACATGCTTTATCCGATTTCAATTATTTTTTCACAGAACCTTAATTTTATGAATTAAGATATTCGTGTGAAATTTGAGCGCAATCGAAAAATTATTTTTCATGAAAATATTAATTTTGCGGGTTTTTTTCTTTTTGGATGAGCGTAGCGAGCGTAGCGAGCGAAGCGAAGATTCCATTCTACTACACCGGAGAAAAAAATCCGGAGTGTTTTTTTTTTTCTTTTTGTATTTTTGTGTGTCTGTTAACACGATTCCGGCTAAACCGATACTCCAATTGCGATGAAATTTTATGGAGACCTTTGAAATCTCTGAACTTAGAACTGCCACGTTTTTTAGCGCAATCGGGAAATTTTTTCTTATAAAAAACGCAATTTTACGATTTTTTTCGATTTTTAAAAAAATTCTTCAACTTATAACACCTACATGCTTTATCCGATTGTAATGATTTTTTCACAGAACCTTAATTTTATGAATTAAGATATTCGTGTGAAATTTGAGCGTAATCGAAAAATTATTTCTTATGAAAATCGAAATTTAACGTTTTTTTTCTTTTTTAAAACAATTCTTTGACTTATAACACCTACATGCTTTATCCTATTGTAATGATTTTTTCACAGAACCTTAATTTCATGAATTAATATACTCGAGTTAAATTTGAGCGCAATCGATTAATTATTTCTTATGAAAATTGCAATTTTACGATTTTTTTCTTTTTTAAAAATTACGATTACGATTAGGAAATTAAGTTAATTTTTTTTAAAAATTTAATTTAATTAAAAAAAATCTTCGACTTAGTAATGATTTTTTCACAGAACAACAGAAAATCCGCGTAACACATGGCAGCTCAATGCACCATATACGCTCATCCAACAACGCGGCAGGACTTAAGCGTTTTCCTAGTTCAAAACAATTTTTTGACTTATAACACCTACATGCTTTATCTTATTGTAATGATTTTTTCACAGAACATTAATTTTATGAATTTATATATTCGTGTAAAATTTGAGCGCAATCGAATAATAATTTCTTATTAAAATCGCAATTTTTCAATTTTTTTCTTTTTTTAATTAAAGTTAAATAATTAAAATTAAAGTTCATTTTTTATTTTATTCAATTTAGTTTAAAAAAAATCTAGAACTTAGTAATAATTTTTTTACAGAACAACAGAAAATCCGCATAACACATGGCAGCTCAATGCACCAATTACGCTCATCCAACAACGCGGCGGGACTTAATTCCTAGTCGTATCATATAGTCTTTAAGTCAGTGCCAAAGAAAAATATAACTGTATCATCAGCATACACGTTAAGTGAACATTTTTTTACACATCGCACAATTATCATTTATATACACCAAGAAGAGAAATGGCCCTAATATGGATCCCTTGGGGTACCCCTACATTTACATCATTTTTTCAGAAATCTCCCCCATAAATTTTGTTCTCTGACTTCTATTAGAATAATCCTCAATCCATTTGAATACCATGCCATCAATTTCATACATATTTGGATGAGCGTAGCGAGCGAAGCGAAGATTCCATTTCACTACACTGGAGAAAAAAATCCTGAATGTTTTTTTTTTCTTTCTTTTTTTTGTATTTTTGTGTGTTTGTTAACACGATTCCGGTTAAACCAATACTCCAATTGCTATGAAATTTTATGGAGGTCTTCGAAATCTCTGAACTTAGAACTGCCACGTTTTTGAGCGCAATCGAAAAATTATTTGTCATGAAAATCGCAATTTCACGATTTTTTTCGATTTTTAAAACATTTCTTCGACTTATAACACCTACATGCTTTATCCGATTTCAATTATTTTTTCACAGAACCTTAATTTTATGAATTAAGATATTCGTGTGAAATTTGAGCGCAATCAAAAAACTATTTTTCATGAAAATATAAATTTTGCGGGTTTTTTCTTTTTTAAAACAATTTTTTGACTTATAACACCTACATGCTTTATCCTATTGTAATGATTTTTTCACAGAACCTTAATTTTATGAATTTATATATTCGTGTGAAATTTGAGCGCAATCGAATAATTATTTCTTATAAAAATCGCAATTTTTCAATTTTTTTCTTTTTTAAAATTATGATTAATTAAAAAATTAAATTTAAGTTTATTTTTTATTTAATTTAAATTAATTTATAAAAAAATCTAGAACTAAGTAATCTTTTTTTACAGAACAACAGAAAATCCGCATAACACATGGCAGCTCAATGCACCAATTACGCTCATCCAACAACGCGGCGGGACTTAAGCGTTTTCCTAGTATGTTTTTATTTAATTAATAATCTTGCTCTATCCACTGTCTCAAATGCTCGTTTCATGTACCATTCATGTACAATAGCAAGTAGAATTTTTGCAAGATTCTTATAGGTTTGATTTATTTGCATTGATATCCATAGAGAAAATCTAGCATAGCATCATTTTGCAAAGGGCTTATTCTTTCAGATTTACGAGAATTTCTATTGTTTCTGAGGATGTTGAAGTTAGCCATTGCTTTAAAGCTTGTTTGAATCTAGATTTTAGATTCTTGCTTTTTGATTGATTTTGTAATTTTGTTGTATATTCGAGGACCTTTGTTCAAGATAGCCATTTTGTTGCCAACATCATTAACTATTATATTGAGCATTTTATTAGCGGTTAATATAAGATTATGTTAACAGTCAAGCTGAAACTTACAATGCAATATTTTTGCTTCTATAGTGGTGGAACGAATCGTATAGTAGTTACTTAGACGCGGTTAAATTGCTATGATAAACCACTTTGAATGTTGATATGACATTCACATTTTAAAATGTAAGGCCTACTAAAATATATTTAAAAATGCACTTTACAATGATCTAACATGGTTCTATTTTGGTTCAGTAACTGTTGTACACACATGAGAGAAAGAAAAAAATAATAATTCGGTAAAATCCTTAAATTCTGCCAGAAAATCCTTAATCTTTTCGCAGTCACGGGTATTTTAACAGCTCTTATTAACAAACCTCCACTGAAAACACATTGCGTCACATTCAACACTAGTTCATCACTGCTCTTGTATTTTTTCCCAGACGTATAATATCTCCCCCGTCCTTTGAACTTACCTCGTTTTATGTTCCACGTTTTACAGTCATAATTATAATTGCAATTAGTTATGTTTTAGGTGTTTAAAGAAACCCCCTCTAGCTATAATGGCAAGCCGGCTTGAAACCTGCAGATGACAGGTCTGTTCTGTTTGTTTCGTGTAGCCCTGTTGGAAAGCCACTTTTCCAGAGTGATGCTTCGCCCTTGGCTAACTTAATTGAGTCAGGTAAATAGATTAGGTGTTTGCCTCTTGCCGCGCGCTACAGTAATGGACTTGGATGTTTGCCTCTTTGCCAGTGGCGTAAACACACTAAGGTTTTCGATTCAGTGGCGTATATAGCATGGCATTTATTCACACGCCTATAATAGAAAGTAAAAATGTAAAAAATCATTCTAACTTCTTATTTCGTCCGAAACAACCACATTGAAATATGTCGATTGAAATTGAATATTTTTGTTGATGCCTCCTTTTATTTAGCTACACAACACATTTTACAGTGCATTATAGGCATCAAAATTGATTGTTTAATTTCTTACAATCTATTCTATGTATAATAATATCCTAAAAGAGAATACTGAAAAGTAGAAAAATAGAATTCAAGAATAACAAATTGTTCGACCTGTATGTTTTACCTATTTCAAAGGAAACTAAACACATTTACACAAGAGTATAATATAATATCATAACCAAAAATAGTAATACAAACACACTTTCTTCTGTAAACCATATTTTATATATTATGTTATTAATTTTCCAAACTTGTATCGACGATTGCGATTTATATTATTGGTGTGTATAGAAAACATAAACTAGCATTAGGCCTATTATGTTTCAGGCCTCAAAAGTAAGCTGATGTTGGGCTTTATCGTAGTTTCCCCCACTGCCCAGAACTCGTCCCCGTCAACTGTCAAGCTGTCTCCATCTACATCGCATCCGTGACGTCCGTTCCATAGCCGACTGTGGGTATAATGTTATTAGCTTTAATTGTGAGTGAGCGAGTTAACTAACAGTTAATTTTGTTCATCGGAAACATAATAAGGTTTAGAATGCAAACGTCACAAATGACAAGTATGAATTAAAATGAGGATAAGTTTGTGGTAGAGTTTCAATTATAGGAATTAAAATACCTTCGCTTACGCGTTTAGGTCTACATTTTTTACTACATAACTCAGTTTTCAGACGCGAATTATGGAATTGTGTTGTTTTGTATTTTCTCCTCCACCCCCATCTCTCTCTAGGTTGGATGAAAGATCTCGCCTAGGCAGTAAAGGTAAATATTTATCTCTATATTTATCAACCTGTCTCTCTCTCTTAATCTCGCCTAGGCAGTATACTTGTCTCTCTCTTACTCACGTTTAGACCGACCACTTTACAAAGAAAGTTTTCCCTCTCATCCCTCTTCCACCCACCTGCCACCAAAAGCAAGTTGCAATATTATTGTCGCCTTAATTCATGTTATGCCATAGGTAGCCCATTCGTTACACGCGGTTCTCCAATTATATAAAACAATAAAACAATGCAAAGCGGGAAGGGGTAGTAATGGACAAGACTATAGTTTGATGGGTGAGGGAATCAGGACGATTCCCTCTGCAACTCAAATAACCTCACACTCAATAGCAATACAAAATTAAAATTTGTTTTATTCATTATAGGTATTGATTATCGTTCTTTATTCTTTGGTGAATGACTTTCAAATGGCCAACACCATCATCTTACCCCCTCAGTCAGATGCAGAACTGACGATTGGTGGAGGCGCCGGGTACGCTTAGCTACAGTATTTACCAAACTGAGATTTCAAAGCCATTGACTGGTTTTGGGGGTTCGTAAATCATCAATCAAAACCCTAACTAAGCGATATAGCTGGCTTGAGTTACCTTGACCCATCGAATTAGGCCTAGGCATAATTTCCTAATAAATCTTGTAAATGTAGTGTGGACGAAAATATAAATTGAGATGAAATAAATCATTGTAGAATGTAGATGATTATTACATCCAACACAGATATCAGGGACAATATACACACCAATCCGTACCACCCATTTACATCTGTCTGTGCATTTAGTGACTTTCGACGAAGACCATACTGATAACTTAGTTTCTTAAAGGTGCTTGATAGCCTCTCTGCTTCTTAGTCTGGAAAATACTTTTTCACCTGCGAGGAACGATGGTTTCAGGGAGGCTCACTCATTGGTGGCGGTGCCGGGTATTAGTGCTGCCAATATAACTGGCCGAATATTTGTGGCCGATTTGATATTCATCCGATGTCTTCCAAACTGAATTAACATATAGACCGACAATGTTACAATCTGTCGTCCAAGGCCTCGATCCAGCGTCGTAACGAGCTTGTTGATTAGCCATGGTGGTTTCTGCATAAGATTAAACTTCAGTCGCGGACAACGACATATCAAACGAGGCTGAATTACAAACGTAAGGAACTGATGCTGTATTTGTAGGTTCGTACTATAGAGAGCCTAATTACTGCAGATCAAGGCTATCTACCTCGTATCCTCTAATCGAAACTAAAAATTATTTATTATTTAACGTCTATCCTATTCAGTAAAAAAATGATTTACAACGGAGTACAACTAAATAAATCTAATTACATAAATGCAGAAACAAAAATGAACTGAATGAATTTTTTATTAGTAAGTTGACGATATTCGTTTCTTGAATAGGATTCCATCTTTCACACTTATTTTTATTTACAACCCAATTTTTGTTATTGAAATATAGATTTTTGGTGGTTAGTTCTTTTTGGTCCAATGAGTTAAATTTGTCATTGTTATTTTTATTGCAAGATAGACTTTTGAGTTTATTAGTTGTGATGAATTTGGAGAGTGTTGCCCTAAACAACTCTGTTCAAAATGTTAAAATTACTCGGGTGGCTTTGATTGCACTATTAGTTAAAGTATATTTGTTGTTATTACTTCAATTCACACTAATTATAACGGTATTTTGACTTTCGTTAAACTCGAATAAACTCAAATAAACTTTCAACACAAAAGTTACAAATTTGGGGGCACTTTTAACAAAGTTTTAGAAGTTGCATTCACTCTTAGAGATGACAAAACCCACCATGCCTCTACATTTGAAAACATATTTAGCTGATACAGATATGAAAATCAGTTGATAAAAACCAGTATAGCATGTCATAATATTTAGGAGGCGTAACCTCGATTGATGAATCAGCTGTCATATTTGCTCGCGACGACGCGACTTAAAAATCGCGACCTAAATCCTATTTACTTTAATTTATCTGATGAAGGAACTTTTAATATTTCAGGAACTCAAAAGTTCCTTTTTATGTGAAGGACCTGTAACTTTTAAAAGTTCCCTTTGACGGCCAAGTAACTTAACTTTTAAAAAAATGCGGGAACTTACCTCTCACTGCTGTTCGCTTTAAATGCAATGAAGCCGAGTACTTCTCGTGCCAAGCTGTGCTGTAGTTCGAGCATAGTCAGGAAGATCTAGTTTCCTATCAATAAGTGGATGTGATGATCTAACAACCTAGCAAGTATAAGGAAACTGCGCTGAGCAGGAGCAATCACGAGGTAATTTCTGCTGTAATGGGTTGAAGCGGCTTTCGTCACTGTCGACTAAATAAAACAAGATCGTTCACGATAGTAATTAGATTTTATCGTTGTCATAATCTGTTATCCTTATACACTTACACTTAAATATCAAGCTTGTACACTTTAATTAATAGAAAAGCTATTATACGGCGGGTATAATGCAATGAGCTTTAGATTATATAGTATGATACGTATTTAGATTGGGTTGATATTCAGCCAATCCGCTGCGATCATTGATTAAAGGGTTCTCTGAGGCATACCCAACACTCACACTTACACTCACACAAGAATACTAATACACACTCACTCACGCAAGAAAAATTGAAATATGCCTCTTAAAACTGTTTTGTTGCAAGTCTCAAGTTGTTTTAAACGAAATGGTCGCGAATAATGGAAGTTAAGTCCTGCAACTTATAAGACAGTTAAACCATGTCTCATTATGATGTTCACATCAACACTGTACTCTCATAATTCTTTAATATTAACCTAAATACTTTAACAGTCTGAGATTATTTTCATTCAATTTGAGTAGAACAGCATACACATAATCAAATACATAACGTGTGGGTATATTATAATTCCAGTCGGTGCAGTCACAGAGAGCGGACGTGGTTTGTAAACCGGTCTGAGAGAACTACAGGCCTATGGCTGTAAGTTTTGTTTTAGGCCTAATCGTGTGTTTGTGAATTACTGTGTACTTTTTCTTTCTCTCTCTCTGAAATGACGAAAGTTAAAACAAGAAGTAAGAAAAACGAAGACGGTGATCAGGATAGTCCGTGTGTAGACAAAGGTGCAGGGAGTTTCGTTTTCGCGGACTTTGACGTTATCTCGCAACAGTTGGAAAGCATTCAAGAAGATGCCTCGGGATTCCAGACTTTGGCCTCGGCAGTGAAAATGTTGATTGCGCCTATGACTGAAATTAGCAAATTTTGCAAAAACAAGATCTTATGCTTGGTGAGTCGATAAATGCTAATCAACGTCTGTCTGAGAAAATAGATACTCTCTTAGCTGAGCTTAGTTCGTGTAAGAAAGAAAATAAAGAACTGAAAGACGAAAATATACGCCTCGCATCCCAAGTCAACGATCTCGAGCAATATTCGAGAAATTATAATATTGAGGTACAGGGTGTTCCGGCAACTCCAGGAGAAGATACGTATTCAATAGTGAAGATTATTGCTGACGTGATAGGCAGTGATATCATCGCTGACGATATAGAGTATTGTCATAGTCTTCGGGTCACAGATGCAACCGAGGATAAGCCTGCGCCCATTGTTGCCAAGTTCTACTCGCGCCGTGTGAAGGAGGATATCTTGGACCAGAAAAAGAGAAAAAAGAAGCTAAGTGCTAAGGAAATTGGGTTCCCTACGTCGAAAAATATTGTTTACATCAACGAACATCTCACAAAGGTAAACAAACATTTGTATTGGTTAGCACGTAACAAGAGAAAGCAGGGATACAAGTTTGCCTGGACTAAGGGCGGCAAAGTTTTCCTCCGTGAAGACGAACAATCACCCGTCATATTAATAAGGAGTGAAACTGACATTCCGCCTGTGGTGTCTTAGTGTGTTTGTTTGCAGTGTGTGTCTAACTGAATGGAAATTTGGGAAGAGTTAGATAAAAGTGATACTATTGACTGTACTTATATCGATGACATTAGTGGTTGGTATGCGGGCGGTGACCGTGGTTTGTCAATCATCTCGAAAATTATTCACATAAACATTCGATCTATAAATAAACATTGGGACGAGTTGTGTTGTATTTTGCAAGATGTCATAGAGTTAATCGATGTTATAGTTATAAGTGAAATTTCTAATTGTGACGTAAATTTATATAATTTGCAAGGGTATAGCAAAATATCAAAGCAAAGGTTAAGCAAACTTGGTGGTGGTTTACTTGTATTTGTCAGGGAAACAGTGAAATTTGTTGAGATAAACGTTGATTTTGTGCATGCAGAAGCGCTATGCGGTACGATTTACCTTAATGATGTGTGTGTTTATTTGTTAGCTCTGTATCGTCCTCCTAATTGTAGTCGCTTAAGATTTATTGAAGAATTAGATGTGTTTTTAGAAAAAAACATTGGTGCTAATGGGATCATAATAGGAGATATAAATATTAACTTGCTTGATACTTTGGACAGGAACACTGCAATTTATGAAGACGTGTTGGCAGCATGTGGCTTCATTAAATGTATAAATAAAAGTACACGCGAAGAGTATAAGTCAGGTAGGTTTGTATCATCTTGTATTGATCATATTTACCTGCGCGGAAGATACTCATTATGCAACTCCGCTATCCTTACTACTAAAGTATCTGACCACTATATGGTGCTCACATGCGTTCAATTTATAGGAAGGTCTCTTAACGTAGTTTCGCAGAATAAAAACTTGATACGTGATCAAGTTCCTCTCTCAATTAAGTTGAACGAAAGAACATTAAAAATTATTTGTCTCGTATCAATTGGAACAATTGGAGGCCTATAGCTATATTACCAAGTATTGAGAAACTCTTAGAAAGGCATGTTGCTAATAACTTGGTGGAGTACTTAAATAAACATGGGATTCTGAATAGTAAACAGTTTGGTTTTCAAAAAGGAAAAAGTACCTCTACCCTGTTATTAGAGTTCTCTAATTTTGTAAATTCTAAATTAAACGACAATATGCACATTCTTGCTTTATTTGTGGATTTTAGTAAAGCATTTGACACGATAAACCACCAGAAACTTCTACAAGCTTTAGAGTCCATTGGCATTCGTGGTATTGCGTTGGATTGGTTTAGAAACTATCTTACAGATAGATTCATGGAAGTGCATGAAATTGGCTACATTAGTGAAGAAAGACATTGTGATTCTGGAGTCCCCCAGGGTCTATATTGGGACCTACGTTATTTTTGATATATGTTAACTTTATGTCAAAATGTCTTATATATTGCTTTATATTTTCTTATGCTGACGATACTGTTTTACTCGCGGTGCATTTTAATATTCGTGTTGCGCATGCTATGCTACAGTCTGACTTTAACAATCTTTTACGTTGGAATCACGATAAAGAACTAGTAATTAACTCTTCTAAAACCAAAATTGTACATATATGCACACCCCACAACCACGAAAAAGATTTTCCAATTAATATTACTTATCACGATTTCAACTGCATTCATACTATGGCTGAATTGACCGATTGTGAATGTAGTGGGAAAATTGAATGTGTAAATACTTATGAGTACCTGGGATTAACTGTAGATAGGCACTTTTCGTGGAAATATCATATTGATATATTATGTAACAGACTACGCTCTTGCTCCTCTCGGCTTTATATTCTAAAATATGTATTACCTTTTTCCTTATTTAGAACCGTGTATCAATCCATAGCCGAATCTTTGATTTTGTATGGCATTTTAGCTTGGGGCAATGCTTCGCGGTGTCACATTCAAAGGGTTGAAGATTTACAAATAAAAATGTTAAAAATGGTAATGTGTGACTTTAAAACCGATTCTGAACTCTCCCGTAAACAAATATTTTTTTTTGTAATGTGCTGCCAATATCTTCATTGTTTATATATAGATTTATATTACACTTCTATTTTAAATCAGATTTCAAGATTCTGTTAGACTCGTGCAAGGATACAAGGCTAAAAGTGGCGGGGGCATTCAAAATTCCCAATTTTAACAACAAATATGGCCAACGTTCACTTTCTTACTCGGTTCCTTCTACGTTCAACTTGATGCCCTCCTCACTGAAAACCTTGTCTAACATTTCAAAAATTAAAACTGAACTAAAATCTTATCTTCTTTCTGACACCTTTTGACAATGTTTTCCGATTTATTTATTTATTTTTCTAAGCTCTTTGTTCTTTTTCTGTAATTTTTTGGATTTCACAAATTAACTGAATATGTCATGCAACCATAGTATTTATACATACATGTTTTTCATGTTTATTTTGGTTATATGTTCCGTTCTCTGTATTGTCACCATCTTAAATAATTTATTAATTGTCTTTACCCCACAGTTAAGCCTTTTTCAGGCTTTGTGGTTTTTTTTTTATTATATTCTTGTTAGATTTATTTCTGTAGGCCTATGTAACATTAATTATTTATTTGTACAATTTTGCTATGGTGTATGAGTCATGTATGTTCTATGTTCTATGACAATAAATAAATTTAAAAAAAAATAAAAAATAAAAAAAAAAAAGATGAGCAGTAGTATTTATTTTATTTTAATTTTTTTTAAATTTTAATACATTAATTAAGAGTTACAGCAGTTACATGACTTAATTTTATTAGAGCCATTTTGCCACCCCTCTACCTGAACCTGTGAACCAGGAGCCGAACTGAATCGGAACCGGAATATTAACCCCTATCAGTTTAGGTATTCTTATCATGAAATGATGACTAGTATGGTTTGTTCGTGATACTATTCGCTATAGTGTATTTCAAATCTTCGTATCAGTTATCATATTGGGTGTGCATTTGGTTGGTCGCTTTGCGGATCCTTGCTATGGTCTCTCTCTTGCGTTCCCCATGATTCATGGGAAGGAACGCGCGGTCAGCATTGAAGGTGTCGCGCGTATACGTGACATCACGTCTCGTGGTTTCTTCATACATCATGTTTACCATGCCAGTACTCCGACTACTTGGCTACATCAAAAGAGCAGAACATTTTCAAGTACTGGTCTGGTTGTTTCTAAGCAGCATCTGCATTAGTTTTCTGCGACTTCCTGGAACGAAACGTGTCATTGTTTGTGCACCATGACACGTACACACATAGTGTGTGAGCCGCGACTCCACAAGACGAAATCTCGTAAAGAGAGAGTACTATCAATCTAGGGAGGGGGGGGGGGGGGGCAGTTGTAGGTCCTAAACCAATATTGATGATTTTCCATTATTATACTATGTTGATTTTGTTTAGAATGATTGATCAACAAACCCTTTTATTGTTGACTGAGTGATTATCAATATTTCAATTTTAAATATTATTTAATAGTTTTGTCGATTTTTCTCACCACTAACACAAACTTTTCGAATAAGCATGCCCACTGTAGACCGTATCAGTGTGCCCCCTCCATGTGATTGGCCATGTGGCTATACGGGTTAATTTGACGAGAGCTGTTTAAGAGGACTCAATCCCATGCAGCATTCGCCCCAACGACTGAAGCAATCGGCCTCAGGCAGGATTGCCTTTGGCGGGATTCGAACCAATGACTACCCGAATCGGAGTTTCACGCGTAACTCATGAGCCGTACCAATGTCAACACACCACTTGGCGGTTGTGCGTCTATTCTTTTGTTCAAACTCCTCTTTCGAGTACAAAGTACGATGACAATCATATAGTCTGGGTGCTAATTAGCATTGAGTTTTATAATTAATCCGTCTTGAAGAGGCATTCAATACAGGCTGACGTATCACGTTGATCTTTCTGTGATCTCCGCCAACAACCTCATCAATATTTCTAGCCCCAGCATCACCTAAGTGCTCTTGCCTCCTAGTCATCAGTCATCACTCATCAGCAAACAAGGGCGTGCGAGACCGCGAGTCAAAACTGAAGAAGATTCACTGTAATTTCCCACCCACCACACCTCTCTTCTATTTGATCATTTACATACATGGTAATCGTAGTTCGTATGTAATATATGAAATTTGTCTGTGCGGTTATATGCACAAAGCTGTGAATGCATCATACGCCATTGCAAGGTCGTGAAGTGTGAGAATTTTGTGGTATTTATAGGGCACGGGGATTGAGGCTTGGGGTAATTGTGGCACAATCGCACAAGTCATGTTAATTTAGGTGACGCATGTTGTACGACGACGACTAGGAGAGATTAACAAATTAAGACTTATTATCAAGCCAAACAGTGACTAAGGCATGGCCTATATACCTATAAGTAATACTTTTAGATGGGTGTGTATTGATCGACTGAATAGGAAGTGTGACCAAAGGGTTATGATGAATTAATGTAATCTAGTGACCAACAAAAATGTGTCAGCATAAAACAATCAAACGCAATTAAGACCCTTTTAAATCAATTCTCATGCATCTTGTAAAACAGTGACCCTACTTTCCAAAATATGTCTCTAAAAATATATGTTATTATTCTTTGTTGTTGCTGTGTGTTTTGATCATGGCATAATTTTTATTAACAAAGTTTTAGCGTTGAGTGAATAGTATGTTTTCCAGTGAAAATAATTCTAGAAATTTATAAATCAGCATTTTATTATTTAGCTAACAAACCAACTGGACTGTAAGATTGATTTAAATAATTGATGTATAGATCGCATTATGCGCTTCTCTTATACTAACATTCAAACTATATTAATACATAGGATATGTTTTATTTTACTAACAAGACTTTAATGAATGCATTGCATTTGAATTGAAGTCTTTTGTTGTGAAAGTGACAGTGACGCAGTAACAGTTTAAAGTTGACGAAAACTCAAAGGTACAAACCTTTTAAATATCGTCATAACTAGGGAAAGAACATCCTATAACATTTGTCCAATCCTAAAAAATGTATATCAATCCGGTATATTCCCATTGCGATGATTGCAAATACTGCTTCCTCTTTACTTAAAATGAGTCCGAGGTGTGAAAATTACTTTCGATTTCTTGCAGATGCGATGCGTCAGTTAAAACGTCGTGTTTTGCCGATTATAATAAGTTTATCCTAATTATCGAGTGTTGGCCAATTCGCCTGTACATCCTGTCTAATTGGTATTCAGGACAAGCGAGGATGAGGCAACGCATGAAGTCGCATCGAACTTCTGTTTTTATCATCGGATGCAATAACGCCCCAGGCACTGGCAATGGACGCAACGTTTGTTGCTCTTCACAGTGGGCCGAACAGGCAAACTTTCACAATGTCAACGAATCATTGGTCATCTCCGGGATGCCACTAACTACTATTTACGTAATCGTTTTTTTTTTCGTTTTTAGAATCAATATTTTCAATTTAGTTATAATTATTATGAAATTACCAAATGCAAAATAGAACAACGAAATGACTGATGGTGATGCTGATTTACAATTTACTTTACAAGATCATATGCACAATTTCTTTACTGATAATAACTTGTTGACAGAATAAACTTCCGTGTACCTTCCAGAGCGACGAGGCAAAGTGTTTTTTTCAAATTATTTCAAAAATACATTTCTGGTGTATAAATTGAAATCATAGGACATTTCAATGTCCTCGTTGCTGCTGTTGTTGTTGTTGTTGCTGTTGTTGTTGTTGTTGTTGTTGTTGTTGTTGTTCCTAGTTATTGTTATCTGTTAAAATTCAAAACATTGACTCAATTTATTAACGCGTAGCCTAAAATAAGTTAATAACTTATACATATTTCTTACGTTAAAATTAATAAAATTTCTCTTCATTAGTCTACAATTATTTATTAGTCCACCACCAACTATCAGAGTTACAGATTGTGTACCAAAGAGTGAACGCTTTGTCAGCTGGTTTTTATTAATTTATTCCATGTCCATGCCTTGCTTAGTTACTACCTTACGAGTAACGACTGCGTGTACTTTAAAGCATAAATGTATTGAGCGGCTCATAAACGCCTTGTTTCTAACAAGATTGGTATAGCAAGTCAGTCAGGGTAATATAAATAATGAGTTCCATGTCGTTCTACAAGTTCAAAGAGCAACTGTCATTACGTGCGTGCGGCTATAATTACAGAGCAAAGAGATGAGAGTTACGTCGGAAAACATAAACATTCATACAGCGATGATAACGCGGGTATGTAACCAACGATGATAATTGCGGCTCCTGTTTTGCACCACTCTTCAAGGCAAAGTTACAACCTGAAGCATGAGCCCATACGGGTGCAGCACCACGCCACAAACCAGCACGAAGTAATGACTCCAAACAAGCCTGTTATTTTCGGCTTCACCATCATGATGATGTCATGTTCTATTGTAGATGCCGAAATATCAACTGTTATTGTTATATGGATTCTCGCCATACAAGCTAACAACGGACCCATAATTGATACGCCCACAATCCCCATATTCTTGTCTACAGTCAAAATAAAATATGGTCAGTGTGATTTATGTATGGCATCACCCATACAGTGATGCAAAGGATAATGTTCTCATTTAATTCAAATGATACACATAAGATCATTGCAAACAAGTAGGGGACAGGCTCCGAGCCCCACGACCAATCCCAAAAAACAGATTAGCTAATACGAGTGGCTGTGTTGATTATTTAATTTATTATGTGAATCCCAATGCTGAAAAATGCAGCATTGTTAATATCTGTTTTGCATTGATACATAATATGACATCACTTCAGAAAGGTGAACCGAGTATTTATATGTTATCGCCTGCTTTATTAATTAATCTAAAATGGTGTGTGTCGCTGCGTTGCGTTTCCTGAATTTTAAAGGTGTTGTCTAATTCGTTATGGATGTAATTTGTATTAAACTTCTAATTAAGCGAGCTGATGATAAGTTGATGAGGGGTTTGGTGGCTCGCCATGTGGCTGTAGATTCGTTCATAAGAATAGACACTAGACAGTTTCCTCGAAGTGATAATGGCACTCCCTTGATTACTCCAAGGGCTAGAACATCAGCATATCGAAATGGATTTTACAATAGATCTGTCTCCTTATGAAATGCTCTTCCAAGAATTAAAAACAGACAGGGGTTTCAATAGCGGTATCAAGGTTATATTTGTTAAGTAGATGGTTGCAGTGTTTTGTTAAAATTTTGTAGTAATGTTTAGTTTTTTTATGTAATTATTTATTTATTTAACGTCTATCCTATTCAGTTAAAAAACTGATTTACAAAGGAGGACAACTAAATAAATCAAATTACATTTAGATGCAAATACAACAATTAACTACAGTTAAGTTAATATTTGAAATAGTAATTACAACAATGCATTAAAAGTTAAAACACAACAATTTTGGTAACAACTTCTAAAGGGATATGCAATTAATTAATGAATCAAATATAAAAAAGTGGTGGGAAAAAAAGAAAAAAGAAAAGAATAGAAAGGTTTTTGTAGTTTTTGTAGTTTTGTAGTGATTATATAAGATTTGGTGATTGATTCTGTATTTAACTTTGACATTGTATTCATAGTAATGTGCTAAGCGGGTTCCAGACATGCTTGGGGAAGTTCCGTTTGAAAATGAACTTTTAAAAGATTTGGTTCATTAATTTAAAAAGCTTTTATAAAGTTCAAGTTCCTTTTTATACCTTTACCTCTAAAAAGTTTAAATCCCTCATAAAAAGCAACTAAAGTTACTTTAAAAAGTTCCCTTATATTTTTTTAGTATGTAATGTGTTCAAAGTTCCCAGAAAATATGAACTTGATCACTTAAAAAGTTCCTCAACACTAAAAGGGATCAAGTTCCCTAAAAAAAATAATTTTTATAATGTAACGTGTTGAACTATTAATGAGAATATTGATAAAAAAAAACTTCAACTTGAAATTTGCTCAATTAAAGTTCCCAAATGAATAAAATGAAATGACAATCACACTATCTAGATAGTCTATCTATATCATGTCATCTAACAGAGCACCAGTGGTTTTAACACTAGTCGTGTCTGCATATTCGTGTAAGAATCCCTCCAAACATGAGTTACCCCGCGCCGCCTAATATAATAACTCGGGGTAGACAATTAATCAACCTCGGAGACCGGCCGGCTAGACTTGAGTGTATATGTGCTTCACGCACCAGCCCTCGCTTCATCCATCATCTACGACCTATAAATCAAGGAATGTCGCACACTTGGAACGAAGGTCGTCCGTTCGATCCTCGCCCCCTGCTATTCGAGGCGCCTGCTGTGAAGAGCGAGGTGCTCTTTTGCATAAACGTGCATTGACGATGCAAATTTCCCTCACTCGGGGAGCCCTGACTTCGAACCCCGCACGATAATATATGTTGTAATGTTGCATGTATGAAGAAAAACAACTTCAGATTGTAAATGTGTATATGACATACAGAAACTGCAAAATTTTGACTACAAAATCGATTTGTAAAAAATGGAGAAAACATCATTTTTTATTTAATTTTTCTTCGTGTCACCTAAAACATATTTTAAATAAAGAAGAATAGACCTACAAAAATAACGACGCACAAACACATTGGTTTTCAATGTAAAATACAAAGAGAGTGAATTGTTTCTCCTACTCGAAACCGTGAACCAGATATGCCTCAAATCACTTACAATATACACGTATAAAAACCTCCAAGCAATTGAGGAAATGTAAAACCTTGAATCAATTTTCCTAATGTATCTATCGTGGGAAGTGATTGGCAGCAGGTTATTATTTATTATCATCATTGTCGTAGTCCCCGGGGTACGCGGGAGGGGAGCTAATCACTAATCAACTAAAATGGCTTCGAAAATAGCATTCATGTTGATTATATTAAATCTAATTTAATTAATATCCAGGAAAACCGCGGCATTGTCAACATATTATTGAAGAATGTTGTCGAGAAATCGTTGATCCTATGATTGGGGTTATGTTAGCATCAATGGAGACAGCGTTAAACTAAATTAATATATTGTTGGAGAAAAAAATAAAAAAGATGAATGAAGAGCCACAATGGTTTCAAAGTTTGAAATATATTTTACATTGTCCCATTTTAATTTATTATTTTTGCCACTGCCACTGGCGTCACGTCTAGCAAAATCAATATTTATTATTTAGTGGTAGATCGATGGCAAACTGCGGAATCGGATCAATAAGGGGGCTTAGCGTAATAATCAATAAAAATAACGTTTTTTATTTTTACAAAAATTATAATTTTAATATGTCAACAACATTACGAAAAAATTGTGTGTATAACAATTTCTAGTTTTTGTTGTAAGATTCCTACTCACGTAATAATATCATTGTTCAACGTTGTTATTAAATTATTATTCAATCTCATTGTCGGCGTTTGTGCATCCTGATTGGCTGCTCACGTCCCGGCGACCAATGAGCGTGCGCGTAGTGTGTCACGTGGTGTTTGCCGCCGCGCGTTGTGATTTCTCGCGCGCTCTCGGCTCCGCACAACGGCAGGTAGGCCCGCTCCAGACGGTCGCACTTACAGGTGTCTGTCGTGCCTCCTAGACAACGTGCGAGACACGCGTGCACTGACAGCTGCTCACTTTGTGCTGGGGCAAGTGGGAATACACTAACAGCAGTGCATTATTTTATATTATTATTTCTGAGTAATTTTCAAATTTAAATTAAAAATATTTTTGTGGTACATTTTCATTGACAGTGTTTGAATTTTTAAAATTTTGTTTAATTATAAGTGACAGTGACAAATATGTGAATATTACTCGTTGACAAGAAACGAGAGTGATCTTTAACTTGATAGCATTTCTTGAACGAGTGTAACGTGAAAGTGAAGGCAATGAAAAGTCCGTGATATTTCTGTTCCGGTTTCATGACAGTCGGCGCCAGAGCGCAAACAGCAAACAAGAGGAAGTATTCCAAGTCAGTGGAACAAAACAAAAGCACTAGACTAACGCGGAAATAAAATAAATAAGAGCATAACGTTTTAGGGAGTGATTTCAAAACTAAAAGTGTGTGAATATAAGTTTTAGACGACCACGCGAATCGACGAATAAATCAATTTCACTTTCAACATTTTTCAAAGAAGAGAAATTTAATGTTAATATAAGTTATGTGAGAATGTGCGAATGAAATTAGCGATTACTTATAGTTGTTAATAATCTCGCGGGTTGGAGGCGTGTACCAAGGAGATGGGGCCTAACGTAGGCGACGGGAGGACGAAGATGACCTCAAGTCGATGTTTGGTGGCTGTTGTTCTTCTGTGCTTGTGTGGACCCTCCATTCAACAAGGTAAGCCATTATCATCTTAATAACAGTTGCGTAAACGAGCAATTAGTTTTAATTGTGGGAAGAACACGATGCTTCTAGTCGTTAGCAGTGAACTTATCCTACTCGTAAGGTAAACAAACAACGTTTTACTGATTACTCTCACTCTCATCTCATTGAAGAATATGTAAACGCAACAACTATTTAACGTTCTCTTTATTAAATTATGTTAATGCGTGTTTGTAAGAAAAACGAAGAAAATAAGTTTCTTAGAACAACAAATCGTTTAAATATGTTACGATCCTTCGTCGGAGTAGCAAACAAATCTTTATTACAATATTTTGAAATGAGTATGACGTTGCCTGTGTTGCGTCCCCCCACTCTTTTTAACGAAATGTGGGTGGAGGTAGTTATTGATTTTATATCATTATATTTAATGCATTATCGAAGGGTGTGTAATGAAAGGCTTAAGCTGTGATTATAAATTTATAATTTTTTCCATGCATGAGTGAAACAATAATAACTGGCGAATTTCAAATTAATCAATCTAAACTGTAACTTTGAAGGCTCATTATATTATGCTGGTGTAGTTAGGCGGTTAGGCCTACCGTGAATGATTAGGCATCGTATCGGTAAACCACAATTCCTACGTAGGTATAGAATCCTTCATTCACATGCATTAATGTAATGGGCGTTTTACATTGTTATAAATCACTCATTCTTTTAATCGTTTGTGAAAGTACAACTATTGGGTGCAGACGCTTTGCCTCTGTGTCCAGTAATTTCCTACTTTTTCGGATTTGTAGAAAAATCAACACATAATGTTTATTCTGTTTACACCCTCCGAAACTCGATGTTTAGGGTCATTATATAACTTACAAAGGGATTTCTGCGCATTTATTATTTAATGCCTACATGTCCATGGTTGTACCAACAAAGTCAAACTTTAAAAATAAATAAAAGGCAACACATGTAACAAGGGGTAACAAATGAAATCACTTTTTGCCTAATTTTCGTTTCAAAAAGTATGTTTCTTTGTCCCGGTTGTTTTTAAAAATTTTTTAATTGTGATATCGAACTAACACAATGCTCTTAAAAACAACAGTTCCCTTTGTGATTGTTATGCGGCTCGTAAACACACTAAAGTTAAGTTATACCGCAACAATACAAATCAACAGTAGGCCTACTTTAGTAAGTTAAGTACCATTTAATCAATCCGCACCGACACTAATTGTGTTAGCTATTCCCAACGCATTTACATGTTATTTTTCTAATTTCTAAAGAGTTTGTCCGAGATGATGTTTTCAGACAATTGCGGAACTAATAAGTAAGAAATACCGGTAGCGACTTTTGATTAATACAAGTTATCACAACATATACCGGAAATGAGAACTGTAGTTCTGAATCCCCGCTTGGGTGTATATCATTATTTTCTCACGTGATAACTGATAAGCTCCCACGACAGTCAAACGGCGCTGCATGGCTGGCAAACAGAGGGTTGATATATTTGACAAATAACGTATCGAGTACAACGCTCCCTGGCACTGAGCCTATAGCCCCTGCAGCCTGTCGATTATCTCCGATTAACGCCCAGACACCCCACACGTATCGGCGCAGCTTTTTGGAAAGTTGGCGTACTAAATAATATAGGTCTACATGACTATTTTCAAAGGTTTCTCGTATATTTAACAAATTTCAACGAAGGTAAGTTGTCGATTATTCGAACAAGTGGTACAAAATATGAAAATATTGATGTTCCCATAAATTACATCATATAATTTTATAATTCAAACACTACATTTTGTATTCATTGCAAAACATTTCTGACATACATTGATAATGTCTAGCTACACGTGTTTTCGACAATTTTGTAAACACAGCGTTTTAAAGATACAATAAAATCATTCAATTTTTAAACTGCTTGCATTTGAATGACTGATTGAATCCTAATCCTATGACATAGTCAGTCTACTCCCTAGATATGCCTCTTGTCAGTGCACAGTTTTTTTTATATTTCTCAGTTTTTTTCTTAGTTATAGTCCTACTTGCCATAAGCATGAGATACAAGAACAAATTTGTAATAATTTCCATAAGTGTAGATTCATTTATTTGAAAAGTAAGAATATTGTGTGAATGAGGTAATCTCGTGTCCTTTGTTAACTTCCTCCCAAAATTTATAATTTATGAATTTGGAGCTTTAGAATGAATGTGAACTTCTTTTGATTTGACGATCAAGCTTTCAAGTTCATCATGACGAATGACTACCGTCATGCCATTGAAACTGCTCCTAGTTCTACCTCAATCTGGTAGTCATGTCATTGAAACCGCTCCTAGTTCTACCTCAATCTGGTAGCTGTAACATTATCGAGCTCCAACAGGCCAGGTCAATAATGTGACTTACTTTGTTATGATCTTATACGTGAACCGGTGTCTTCAAATTATTATTACGGTATAGCAAAATTAATGACCTTTAGCCCATCCAACACACAAAAGATGATTACCTCTAAATCTTGAGTTAACTATGAAACCTTGGAATAAGTAACAATAAATCGAAGTTGGATTCACGAAGATCGAAGTATAACCTTTCGATGTGTATAATAAAGTGATTCACCTAGGGACGGCGCTCGGTTCGGCTAGGAAGGCCGTCGTCGTCTCGTCTTGCCTGTCTGAGATGTGGAGTGAAAGTTCTAGTTGAAAGTACAAGGAGTGCCCGAAACCCGGCCTGGTCTCGACTCGGCTCGTGCAAACCCACATGACCATATTATTTCAAGGTCTAAACCATGCTGGTGCTGGCAGTATAGACACGCAATTAATAACGAGTTGCACAAAGTCAATAATTAAGAGTGAGGTATTTATCATCACCAACACAAGAACACACGTCGTACAACTAGAACTATATCCAATGAGGGAAAATGCTAATTAAAATTTGCTGTGTTACAAAAGTCAACCAAAGTCAACGGAGGCGCATAGCTCTTGGGGTCGGTACCTCGATGATACATTACGGTCATGTCTATTTATTAAACAGACATAATAATTATAATTACTATATCAAACGAGCAATAATTGTGTGACGTCCCTAAAATAAAAATAAAATGCATTGTAGGCCTATACATATTTAACGAGGTAATTAAAACTTACAAATTCAGTGGGCCTATATAACAGAAATAATAATATATCATTATTGCGAAAAATAAAGAAGCACGGGTACGGCAGTACCAAAACAGGGAACGAAGCTTCTTACTCAACAGATCGTCGAAGAAGAACACAAAAATCAAATAATTCACCGCGAGTTAATGTTTTTGGTGGAGGTGCCGGGTAAGCTACCACTTAAAAATAGTTCGCCTCTTGTTCCCGCATTCAAAATGGTGGAGCTGAAAGATGGTGACTCGATTTCTAGCAATAAGGTAGTTGCAATGAGTTATTTGGTTTGGTGGATTGAACGGAAATTGGAATTGTGTGGTGTACATTAAAATGTTTTTGAAAACTTGTTAAATTAAAATTAGATGAAATAAGGACGAATTAGAAGAAAAATGATTCCATATGTTACGATTTTAAAGTACAATCGGATCTTATGAACTAACACAATGTGTAAAAAGCTCGATGTTAATTGAATACATCAAAGACACGATGGTGTTCGAGCAAAGTCCGTGAATCCCTCTAGCGAAGTTTCGGTTTAGGAGATTCGCGATCCAGGAAGCTGCGAAGTGCACTTGAGCCAATCAATGACTATGTAGTCCATATATTCTAATGCCATCTGTCTCAGGCTACTCATGCATGCTTTTAGCCACACAGCCATGCATGTGGCATGCAACCCATTGTTGCAACACAATACCACTTGTAGTCTGTCTCACTTCGTCCTATATAATTATCACGTGCCGGGTACCGCTGTAATGTTCCTATAACATTACAAGTCATAAACCGCGAGCTTATTACTTGGCTGGCACTGGCACACCTTTCTAATGTTCAAGGAATGTATGAAAATTAAATAACAAGGCATACAAGATTACTTTATGTTAATCTGTATTGGGTCGTATTTATTGTACAAACCCTTCCTTATTATTTTTGTAGGCTCCGGTAATCAAATTTGCAAGTGCAAATTGGCCACTTGGTTATTTGGGAATGCTGCATGTCCAAGCTATAACCTAAAGTCATCTGGGCTGTAGGGGGTGGGGGAGGTTGATCACAAATCCAAAGCCCCAAGAAGTAATTGAACATACGCGAAAGAATTTAGAACAGAATCTGATCTATAGTGGCTAATGATAAAACATACTATGTAAAACCACAATGATGCTATTATGGGTATTCCCCATATGCATTACTTTTTGTCTGTCCGTCTGTCTGTGCATGTGTCACGTCTCATGATAGTAACCGAACATGATCTCTGATTGGCATGCGATTTTAGCTGAAGTTGCATTTTATCAATTACACAGAATGTTTTTGGTGACCTTGGAGGTCAGGGGGCGTGGCTAGCCTAACCCACACCTGACATTAAAATACTCGGCACCTCCACCAAAAACGATATCTTAAATTTAAACCTTGTTCTAGGCCTACCTTTTCCGACTATCTGCTGGTTAAGTTGCTTCACTACTTGTGGGTACTTCTGGGCATTACCTGTGGATCACTGAACTTAGTGGAAACTGTGAACTTTTAAAAGTTAAAAAAGTTCATAGTTTTGTTTGTCTGTATACATTTTATGTATACAGAAAAACAAAACTTCATATGGGACTGGGAGTTATGTCTGTATATTTTTCACACCACCTGCTGGTGTATAAACTGACCAATTGGATCCTGTATTTTTAATAACGTTACTGATTGTGGTTACTCTTTTGGTTTAAAAGAGATTACAAGTTTTTAGCCTAAGTATAGCATATTTTATCCTCTGGTGTAATTCTGCCAACTTTGCTAGTATCGACCTATTCTTCGGTTCGGATCCAACTAGGGTTGTTAACCCTACACGACCTTGCTAGGTGATTTACCTTCCCAGTTGCAACGTCCGCCCCCGGTGACGCTAACGGTCAGTCCAAGTGTTCCGGGATGGTGGGACGATTCCACCGCCTACTAGATACGATGTTGCACGGTGGTTAGCCGTGACGTGTTCCCGTGTGCGTGTCTATTGTCTCCATGTTGCACCATGCAGGCGAGTTGACACCCTAATTCCCATAATCTTCTTCCGCACCGAGGATGACCAATTCTTTCAAACTCGCTGGAATGCATGGATCCAAAAAAGTTTCTTTTAAATTGAAAAATAACGGAGATATATTAATTGAATATTGTTTGAAATTTGTCTAAAATATGTTATATAACGTAAGATAAAATAATTTCAACATAAAGCCCACATGGCCATTCAGCAGGTCTTTTTAAACGAATAGAGACATTAAAACTTAAACTTTAACGGATTTTTTTATTTTTAATATCTGACACGTAATATTCATTATCCAATCTGGCATCTGACAGTCTACCTTCCTACAATGTAACAATTTATCTTCAATAATGTGAACAATCGACATAGTTTTCTACCTTCTAACCAAATCTCGGTAATCTGTATGCCTCCAGCATGTGCATCACCAATCTTGTAAATCGTTACATTTCGATCATAAGATATTTCGAATTCTTGAATATAACGGAACGGGTTGAAGTGATGTGTAGCAAAGTGGCTAATATTACACTGTTATTATAGTAGCCTCTGAAGCCCAACACCAGCACGCCCACTACACCCTGGGAGTCACCTCCCTGATCCTAGTACCGCAATGAAGCACTGACCGAGGAGTATTGAAACTCTAATGACGAGGTTATGTAGTTTCCTCTTCGCGCCTGTGCAACGCCTCCACGTGAGGTCGTGACTTACCATTGCGTGATGCACCGTCGCGTCACACTCGCGTCTACCAACACTTAGACCGATAATAGCGGTTATTATTTTAACGGCATTTCTACTTCTTGTATTTCCCTAAATTGAAACCGAAACGTAACAGCGATTACGGGAGTGAATGAATGACATCGACTTATGTAAGGTTCGAGAGAGGTCGGCTCGGTTCGTGTCATGACCCGAGCCGAGAGTCGGAACCATTGAAAATCTAACGGATTCCGGTCATTTCGTGTACGCTTGTGATTCTCGAGGAGTGGACACGTTTCTATTGAAATCATTATACAATTGGGCTATTTTAGATCGAAAAGAAGTGGCCAGTGGTGAAAACGAAAAATGACATTAAAGGAGTACTCCCAAAAAAAAACTTTTAATCACATTATCTCTATAGCATAATACTACACTAAAAAGACTGTTTGAAAATGATATATTGAACTGTGATTTTACACGATTTTAAAATTTATTTGATCCTGAAATTTGAGAAAATTGGCGTTTTGGTGAATTTCTTAAATCGGTTCAAAACTTGTAATTTTTTGTTCCGCATAGATGCTAGAGCATAGTGCCAATCTGAAATGGCCTTGTGTCTTGAAACTTTGCACAAATACTTAAACACGCAAAAATAGGCATTCCATCACACTCCTTGTTGGTAATCAGCATATTTTGACCGAACCACAAACAGTGGCCATATTCTGTTTTGGATTAAAATCCTCCAAGGTTACGGGGAAAGATCCTCCAAGTGTTATTTCTTATGCGATATTTTTGCCGATGGCGTTATTCAGGCGTCCTTTATGACCTAGTATAGCTCGAAAATTATCAAGTTTGACAATTTTTTGGGGGTCATGGAGGACCCAATATTTTTTATTACTTCTTTAATTGATAACTAGTTAGCCCGAATGAAATATATTTTTTTGAGTTTGCGAGTGAATACCTTTTTAATGCAAATCATGCTTGAGTCAGGATTTAAACCAATAAGGACTCTGCAGTCGGAAGCTGACCTGACCAAATGTTCACCATGATGATGATGGTTATGTTGATCTTACGCCTCATAATGTAGCATCGAATTCGAGGCCAATAAAAAAGATTCGTGATTGTTTTTACTTTTTGCCTTACGTAGTTGAAAACTACGAATATTCAAATGGGGATTTGAACCAAAAACTCGGAAGCCGTCTTATTATTTCTTTGGATCTAATCTAGTGGTTGTCGAGACTTGAGAGATTCGTCAATAATAAAATATGAGTAGGTGGTGTAACGTATGTTACAAGTTCCTCCACAGAAATGAACTGCCGAGTAGTTGGCAGGGAGAACAAGCCCTACAGGCAACCCCTTCAAAAACAACTTACTACTGAGACCAAACTTCAGAAAGAAAACCAATTTTAAATCCGAGTTCTTTTTTTCAGGCTAGACGACGTTCGTATGCAAACCAAAAACATAATCGTTGAGTCATTGTGTATCGAGAAAAATCCTGTTTCTGATTATTTTGATGATAAAATGTTCATATTTTAATATCACATGCGGGTTGAGCCCAAACTAAGTTTTGATTTCTGAACTGAATACAAAGTTTGTATTTGTACATTGTGGAATGTGGACTTGTGTCCACTTGTGGAGATGTTGCACAGTATTTAAAACATTATTTTCTTGTACTTTAAATTAACTTGATTAGAAATCATGTACGTAGTTGTCTATGGAATGATAAGAAGTAGGAAGGCAGTGGCTGATCAGAAATACTATTATTTTGTTGTTTGTCTTCTCATCGAGCTTTCACTTTGTCTGAACAAGGTCTTGCTCCTGAAATAGACTGAATGAAAACGACATTATTTGTCCAGGCTAGGCGCCCATTATTATCGTGACTTCATTCATATGGATAAGAAAGTACTCTTGAAACGTTTTCATCGAGAGAAGTTAGTTTGAAAATGGAACGTCCGGTTTTCAACGGCTGTAACGAATCGGAAGTAGGAACTATTCTGCTGCCGATGTCTCTAACCTGAATTGTTATGTAAGGCATGCCATGCCTACGGTATTGAAATTATTTAAATCTGTGTTTTGTTGACAAGACCAGGGTCGTGTATACCGATTTTTATGCAAATTCGAATTGTCTTGTTTGTTATTTAAACTGTACAATGCGGATTAGCACAGTTGACTTCAAATGGTTTGATGATTTGCATATGCATTTGTGCGCATATATGCGCGTATACAAAGGCTAGACAGTAGACAAAAATATATGTTTAGGGCGTGCTATTACATTTCTGGTTCTCTTTACCTTGTAATATTCTTGATCAATCCAATATTCAAATGTTAATTCGTCTCAAGGAATTTAAATAATTTGGGTTACATTTACACAAGTAGGGTAACGGAACGAGTTATATCAGAAGTTATTATAGTAGAGTAATAATCTAAAAGATTTATGTGCCTTATTTAGTTTTGTCCCCTGTCCAAGCAAAGTGTTCATATTTTAATAATAATATTAAATTACGTCGTAAAAAATATGTTTGTGTTGTGAGTCGTTGATCGTAATTGACCTGCGATCTTTGGATTTATTTCCTCTGGCTGCCTAGTTTTCCCCACTTGTCTAAAAGTGAGTGACATCTATTTAAAAGTCTAGCGCCTGCCACGGAGCCACTTAGTGGGTAAAAGATGTAGATGTGAGGGACAGGACGGCTAAGTGGCAAAGCGATTTGCAACGCCTCAATCCACAATCCGACAGATAACTTTTTCAAGTTTCCGATAATATACCAAACTGTGACCTAGAGTTCGAAGTAATATATGAACGATTAGGAATTTTATATAAATATCATTGAATTTGTTGACTCAAGCACTTTAGGAAAGCTGTGGGCTACCAGCTCCAGCACAATTCCATGGCATACCGTAATAATTATGATTGGTAAATGTATGTTCCGTTTGAGATACATTTTTATAATATTTTCTTTCAGTGGACTGTGTTCCTGAGTAGTCATATTTATTTTACTATCCCTGTTCCTATTCCTAAGTATTCAGATAATGAAAGGTAGAATAATAATTTAAAATTCGATGCATATTCTGTATTGACCACGCAGTTTGTTTATTTAAAAATAAACCGTGTGTGTGATTGTTTAACATTTAACACATGATGTGCAAGGCAAGTATAGCGCGTATAGATTTGGCCCACATCCCTGGCCCACAGCCGGCGGACGCTTTTGACCCTCTCCTACCTCGCTTGAAGGACGTGTGAAAACGATGCCACCATCACCAAACACTCATCTATACATTCGAGAATAATGCACTAAATATTATGTAAAATTATCTCATTACCGGTGGAAACAGTTTTCTCTTCGTTCAAATGTAATTTAATACAAGTAATGCATCGTAACTCGGAAGACTGAAGTCGAGTCCTTACTCCTTCCTGGCTGATGACTTAGGGGTGTCTTTTCAGTTCATGCGAAACATTGACGCGCGACGTCGGGGATTAGTATTTGCAGGACAGTTTCTTACTGATTGATATTATAATTTAAAAATATATTGTAATATAACTGAACCATCAATACTGAAACAGTTGTCTGCTGAAATGTTTCAAACGAACATTATATTTTATGGTTCGTTCTGGTTCTCTAATTGGATGACACCTGCTGGCCCACGTATTTTTCTATCGAACCTAAATCGTATTTAGTATCAACAGCAAGGGCATTAACTCGCCTCTCCTCTTATGGCAATGAGACGTTCTTGTTCCAGAAATCACCCCCCCCCCCCCCTCCCTTCCCCTTCCTCAAATCGGAATGTATTGCAAGTTTGTCCTCATTTTCGCAACTGTAACTTCAATAATATATTATTAGAATCCATTTAATTAAGCAGAATGTATGTCTTTGTTTGCAATGCAATTCTGCAATGCAATCTCAGAATCCGTGGCAGTAATCTGTTTCCGGTATTTGTTCGCGTCTTTGACTGAAGCGCAATCGCAACATTGTAAATAGTGGCTGATTGCGAAATTAAACTGCAGCGCGATCGATGTATATATAGTTTTGTTATTCTACTACATTGCAAAAAATTCATTTAAAGGATCAAAGCGGTAGCTCGGTAAATATGAATTTTGAATGTGATGGTATAAAAAATAAAAATTTTCGGTATAAGTGAATATTACAAATTATTACAGGGTAGGTTGAATACTTAACCGTCGTAACAACTCGCGTCCGTTTGAACGCAGAATTTTACCCGCGTAACCAACCAACTCGCGTCGAAAGCTATGTAACATATAAAGTAGATTGATGATTTATTTGGGAGAGCGAAGAGTTGAATTTTGAAGTCTATTGTGAGACAACAATCCGTAATTCTTTAGCTTTCATTGCCTAGAATGAGAAGCGAACATGTGTGATATAGTGGGTGAACGCTCTGACCTGAAACACACGTATACCGCTGGCTAGAGCAGATGGAGGGTTCGAGAGCTAGTGTAACGGCTTCGTTCTCCTCGACGTCTGCTCAGCAATCCGGGTTATTGGAGGAACCTATATGACTGTCAAGGTTACACCGTCCTTTCAGATAGGACGTAAAGCCGTTGGTCCCTTTGGTACTTTTCGAAAGGAGTAGGATACGTGCCGGTACCGGGTTTCCCCTCCTCCCTTCTTCATCATCATACATCACTGATCACTGGTCACTCTAAAATGGCAGAAAATGCTGTATGTGGCCAATTCATAAATAAATAAATAAACTGACTTATTTCGTAGGGATGGCCGCTCTAGGATACACAATCAGGTGACTAACTAGAATTAGATTATTAGGGTGCAAGAGTAATTGTGATGAAGAGATGAGAATACACTGGGGCTTCGCTTCAACGTCTGAACATAACCTCAGGAAAAGTTTTTATCAGGATTGCCGGTGGCGGGATTCGTACTCGTCACCTCCCAAATCAGAGTCTGCGCGTTACGCTTGAGCTAAACTTGTCGGTTATTATGGGGTAAGCAGCCGTTCGGTACAACATATACATTCCTATTGGGTTCAATAAATGTGGTGAAAGCACTAGCTGCTACTGTACGGAAGTTAGCGATCCTTATAATAATGTAAACCATACACAAGCCTAATCTATCAAGGATTTTATTGTTGGTCAATCCATCGTTTCCCAACTCTTCGCCTTAATTATTGTTTCAAGGCTAACGATGATGAGCGGTATTAATTAAGGATGTTACACATTCAATACTTGGGTAGGTGGCTGTTGAGTTTCACACAGCACACAATATGTGGTAGCCTATAGGCCACCATGACAAAAAACCACATTTACCTTTATAGTAATGTTTTTTTTAGAAAAATGACTTTTCGAAACATGTAAGAAAAACGTTCGGATGAAACAACACTTGGATGGCTTCTTCCGCAATGGATCTTCTTGCTTATCCAGCGTTCACGTCTCCCTGTTCATTACGAATCCCCCATTCAGAACCATTTTAATTTGACCACTTCTCATTGACTTTTGACTTTTTTTAATTTTTTTTGTGATGATGCCCGCTGTTTACTCTATTTACCCAGTATAACCGTCTCATGTGTTTAAGTAAGATAATTAGGGTGTTACGGTGATTGAGAAGGAAATTCCCAGGGGCTGTTTAAGAGGACTAAATCCCAGCATGGTAAAAAAAAAAACTCGGAAAAAACTTTCAGTCAGGATTGCCGTTAGCGGGATTCAATACGTGAGCTACCGAATCAGTCGAGCGTTACGCATGACCTCTGTCAGTAACTTCCTTTTCCAATTATTTGTCATATTCATACTTAGGCCTACATATAATATTATTTTGTCGGCTTCTCAATTGCCCAGATACCACTCATCTTCTCGTCGTTTCTCTTGTCAATTCAAATCACGCGTACAAGTGAAGTATGGGCTACTATCTAGTGCAGGCAGGTAGGCAGGAATTAAGGAGGATCGAATGTGGGCCACCTGCTCAAGCTCAACTGTATCAATTATTTAATCGTGATATATTTCGCCACACCTAAAACTTGTATACCGTCTCGAAATGGAAAACAGAGCACGAAAGTTGGAATGTCGGCGTGTATAGAGAGAGAGTTCCGACAAGTTAGCATTGTGATGCGGCTGTTGAGGCAGGTGCGCAAGCGCATGGCCGTATTTAAATAACGGAACAACATTGAATGAAGTGTGTGTGTTTGCGCGCGTGAGCGTCTGTACTGTGTGTCTGTACGTTTGCGTGAGTGTGTGCGCGTACACACTGACGCAGGCAGGCCTATAATATCTATGTGTGCTTGCGTGAGTGTATTTTATTTATTTATTTATTTCCGTATATCCTATTTAGTTATAAAAACTGATTTTCAAAGGACGACAACTCAATAAAACATACTCTAAGAAAAATAGATCGTGTTTTTTTCTGTTTGATTGCTTTCTACTGGGCAAACGGCATATTATGCGATCTTGACCAAATTTTCAGGGGACCTTTGAAATCTCTGAACTTAGATCTGCCAAGTTTTTGGGTACAATCGAAGAAATTTGTCTCATTAATATCGTTCTTGACGAACGTTCGAAATCACGGATCTTAGATTTGTTATGATTTGGGGGAGAATGGAAGAAATATTTCCCATAAAAATCGTACTTTTAAGGCAACGACTAGTCTATGTGACCTAGCCGCCCCGCACCTTTTCTCGGTTGGCACAACGAGCACCTCGTGTACGTTCTCTGTCTCTCTCGGACTTGCTGAATCCGAGCGCCTCGCATTGTTGAAGGCAGATATGGCTCAAAAAAGCTCATCCATCAACGCGACAGGATAAACCGATCGCGAAGCGGCCTAGTAATATAACATCAATCTGTATGTGTGTAACTCAGTTTCTGTGACTGTATGGGTTTGTGTTTGTTGTCATTCATTTTATAATTGCTTGTGAACATGAATATTGTTTTCTTTATGCTAATTAATTGTGTGTTTATTTTAGTTTGTATACCTCTCAAAGCGCATGTTTGTGTAAGATGTAATTAACCTCATCTGCATTCAAATTAAACGCCTATTAATGGCAAGGTCGATCATAGCGTTAGTGAGTGGGTCATGGTAGCAGGTCCTTTGCTAAGCGGATGGCAAACTGAGAACAATGGCCGACGGGCAATCCCAGGTAAATGTGCGTATATACGAGCGAGCAAAACGCTTTTTATTAATAATTTTCAAAACAACTAAGGTCAAACGCCAGTTGTAACATAAAGTGTAATTATATTCTCGACACGAGATTGTTGGAAATAGTTTTACAGCTAGACGCGTAATCGAAGAGAAAGTTTATTCAACAAAATGTAAATGTAGTCAAGGCAGTAAGATAATGAGGCGGTATTATAAAACAAATCAATACACTGCATTGTTGAATTAATTCAAATGCAACCGCTATAGAATTAATTATATAAGTTAGTTGTATAATTAAGTTGGAGTTACAATGCGTATTGTTTATGCACATCGATCAATATCGATTGAAATAATAATGTGAATTTATATGAAGTTATTAAAAAATAACGGTAACCAGTTAAAAAAACTTCCGAAATAATCTTTATTCCCGTTATGTCGGTTTTTACATCTTGTTTGTTTCACTTTCAGTGTCTACCAAAACGCTCGCTTTTCTATATCGAAAGTCGGCCAACCGGTTGGGTTGGCCTTGCAGCTAAGCGACAACTCCCGACTACGAAACCGAAAGGGCGTAGGTTCGTGTCCCACGAGATTCCATACAATCTTGTATTCGACAGTTTAGTAGCATTTCGCCTGTTACACAAACGACTCGGTTCTTTCTAACATGAGTAGGCTACGTGGTATGTCAGAATTATCCTTATCAGGCGAATTGAAAATTGTTTTAGCACAGTTAGTCGACAAAGACTTGTATTAACCTAAGACACTTGACTCTCTCGGAAATATATCTAATTTTCATTTCACTCTTGCTACGCTCTGTTAAAGCTCACGCGAACTATTATTATACCACTTACGGCCATTACGAATGTTATAATTGTTACACTAGAGCACTTTGGGTAAGATGTTACACAATTCCGTCGCTGGTTATGTGTTCTGGAAACCACGGTATAGCTCTGCCCGTTTAACATGGCCTAAAAGGATCAACACCGTATGATTTTTGGCACCAAAGGACAAACCATCAATTCAATCGGGCTTTCATTTCCCGCCGGACAGATACATTTGTTTGGCTTCATTCTGTGTCCGGACACTGACAGTGACAGCATCGTGTATTTTCATAGTTCCGACTTCTGATACCATGCCTGACGGTGGCGGACTATCGCTGACTTCTAAACATTTGTTAGAGAGTTTTTACCGGTATAGCGGAAAGAAATGCGTTGCGCATCGGGACACATTTCAAAAAGTGTTTTTACAGCTTCGGGGCTGACGTAGAAACGCGTGGCAGGTTAACAATCAAAACAACTAATTCTTTTCTACTTTATATTTTTGGTTTGTTATGTTTGCAGCCGCCGCGTTTCAAAAATACTACACAGAAGGGCGAAGATAAACTTATCAGCATTGTTTTCCTTTAGTATGAATTATGCTTTCATAGTATTTTAAATGAAGTCAATCAATAATCAAGATTACTTGAAATAACAGTAACAAAATATTAAA
The DNA here is from genome assembly GCA_024449915.1 of Sweltsa coloradensis. Classification (NCBI taxonomy): domain Eukaryota; kingdom Metazoa; phylum Arthropoda; class Insecta; order Plecoptera; family Chloroperlidae; genus Sweltsa; species Sweltsa coloradensis. The sequence goes on from JAMZAV010001199.1 coordinate 42,235, forward strand.
TAATCTCTCTCTCTCTTTCTCTCGACCGAATTCTCTTCCAAGAAAAGATAACTGACTGCATGCGTGTTTTACTGGTGACAGTTTTCAGTCCGCAAAAAATTGCGTGTTGAATGTTGTTGTTGACAGTACGCGCACCAGTACGACATAACCTTCACAGTCTCAGAGAACAGACCGAAGTTAAATAAGCCCTTCAAAGACGTATGTGTACAGAACGTTTAATGGATCAACCCCTAGCAGAATATATATCGCAATAATCGTGACGAGCTAAGTTTCAAATTCAACAAAACCTAACATATTATTATTGTGTTGTTACAATTTCTTAAAATTTTATCTTAAAACAGGCGACCGATACTTATCTCCTAAACTCTTTTCGTGGCAAGTTATAACTCAAAGTAAAACTGAATATGTGCAAGAGAGGGTAGATCAGCCCCTGTGTATTTGTCGTTACGGTAGCCTACGTATATTTGAATTCTTCCATCAAAAGCAGGTTTACTGAAAAGTTTACTGTAGGCCTGCAGTTATAAAACTTCATGTCAATATTGCCTTGAACGTGAATAATTAAATTAAATTAATCACACTTCTGTTGAGCCAATTCAATTAAAAGTTTGTCTTAACATTCTTCATCGACGACATAAAAGCATGTTTTAAACACGCGTTTAACAAAATGTTAATTGTTTTACGTAATTGTTTGTCGTTAGAAAGTTTATACTTCATTGAAATGTTCCCGTGAATGAATCGAATGTTTAGAAATTGTTCTACCTTTACAAAAAAGGCTTGCCATTAACTAACAATCGTCTGGAGGCATGGCGTACATATCGCCCTATGTAGATCAGATCTAACTGCCTGTCAGGTTGACGTGTGCGTCGTGCGCACTCGCAGCTCCCACGACTACAAGCTCAACGATGTTCTAATCGTTGCACAATGTTGCTCTATTCAACGGGCAATGTTCTTCTCACCGGCGGAGAAAAGTCGAGTTTTCCCACTTACCAGAGGTTTCGTACTTGACTCGCTCGCATCGCAGGGCTATCGGATCGAAATAACGGTTTCTTGCATTACAAAATTACGTTGACGACGACGATGGCGACATAAAGGTGTCACATCTCGTATTTTCGATCCACCGAGTTCGAGCCTTATTTTAGATTTTAATTGTATGTAGTTGCATAGGACGTTGATGACTAAGAGTATAGAATTGACTAGATATGTAAACGTATCTTTGAACTGTGAATTGTTCTACGTCTCGCCTCTAAAATCCGTGTCATCTTTTGAAACTGATACCTCAATTGAAATAAACTGTTTAAGAATTGTTTGTTTTATTTTGAACTATAAAAGTTAGAAAACTACATGAATTGCCATTTACGTTTTTTTTCAAGTCAATGATTTTTGTGGGAAAACACTAAACAGTTGACATTTTATAATAGTATACTAAATCTATGTGCAAATTCAAGATTGAAAGAAGAAAAAGCTTTTCTTCTGAGGTTTTACTTTTTAAGCGTCCACTGCATTACAATAACAGTGGTTGACTGTGTGTCTTGTGTAATGTTTATGTATTTAAAAATTCTAACCTATCGTACGCACTTCACAATTGCGAAGATAGGTCTACGTGGTTTGAACGTTTAGTAATTAAACATGAATTTACATATAGAAGGGGGAAAAAATCATCATTTTTAATAGGACATTTTGCCTTCGTCGCAACGATTCCTTTGAGAGACCCTCTTCTATTATCTGCAACAAGGCAGAGAAAATAATTCCTTTTAATTTTCGTTTTTTATTTTGCATAACGTTAAAATCACATTAATTCTTCATAAAGCTATGTCAAAGGACTTCCACATAGTAGAATTTCTGCCATCATTTTTTTATTGTGCCCTTTGAACCGTTGCGAACTCCGCCGGCAGTTGTTTGAGATTTATATTGACGCCTGCCCCCCCCCCCAACCATCGCTCTTCAAGCGTACTCTGCCAATGAACAGACAAGCTATACTGGTGTTGCCAATGGCAACGGGAAATTTCAAATCAAAATCGTTTTGAGTGTACTTATTCGGAAAAACTACTGGTTTTAATTGGTTTTCTGGATTCGGCTTGCAGTTTCATCGTGTACACCTTCGCTAAACCTAATCTTGTCTGTATACTTGGTAGTCGAGTGGCGAACGACTGTGCAACGATTGTGGAGTCAACGATGATGGCAATTAAATTCATGGCTCTCTTGAAAAGCTTCTACACGCGCGGCGTACCCTTCATATGTTTGATCTTCGATGTTTTTCATTACTTTTCTTATACGTCATGTTTCATGTTTACTTCATGTCATGTACAATGATGTCTACTGCTATTTGTGTTGGAAAGGAGAGAGAAGATATTGGTTTTGCCTGTCGAGTTTACAGATAAAATATTCTGTTATAGCTTTCGTTTCGATGTGCCAAAATGGACTGTTTACACCAAATATGGTAGAATGCACCCTTACGTATACATGTTCACGCTTACAAACCCTGTCCGTCCGTCTGTGTTACGTCTCACGATAAACGTCGAACACGGCCTCCGATTAACATGAGTATTTTTATATTGTTTGCCCTTCATCATGACCGATACAGAATACTTGTGGTGATCTTTGCTCCTTGGAGTCAGAGAGTGGGTCCAGATTTTTTAAGGTAGGGTTTTTATACACGGCACCTCCGCCAATATATTTCAATGCTGTGTAATCTTGTATTTTATGTGTTGGTACAAAGTAAGAGTCCGATTGTCTGCAATCACATTTTTTAAAGAACAACTAATTTTATCTCCTTAGTTGAGAAGGGTATAACTAATTTATAGTTTCGGACGTTCAAAATATTATGTGAACAATAAAGATTGTATGCTAATATATTATTACGAATTTGCCAATCAAACAAAACGTGACAAACCAAAGTTTCCTGTTGGGTGAGATTGTTGCTTGTAGGGAGGCGTGAAAATTAGTAACAGACTCGCATTCAAAATAGTCGATGTTTTTATCAGTGTAACCTAAAAGAAGTTGTGAATGATTATCAACGAAAGGAACGAGAAAATATTTCAGGAGAAACAGCAGAAAGCTCGTTGTAGAGCTGCAGGATTTTGTTTAGGCCTACAATGACTGGGCTAATATACCTTGAAATCATTACTCATGCAAAACTGTTTCGTGTATCAACGTAGAGCTTGATGCGAATTTATTATCTGTCAATATCTTACTCAGTGGTGTAGCACTAAAAAATAAGGGACTGAAAGCATTGTGTTGACAATACGTTATTTTGACGAGTTCAAATTTCAGTTTTTGAAGATTGTGGGTTAAAATTTAATGGTTTGTTAATTAAGTGTTAAAATAACAAGGAAAACGCTTAAGTCCCGCCGCGTTGTTGGATGAGCGTAATTGGTGCATTGAGCTGCCATGTGTTATGCGGATTATCTGTTGTTCTGTGAAAAAATTATTACTAAGTTGAAGATTTTTTTAAATTTAATTAAATTTAATGAAAAATAAACTTTAATTTTTAATTTTTTTTATTAGTCGTACTAATTAAAAAAAAAGAAAAAATCGAAAAATTGCGATTTTTTATAAGAAATAATTATTAGATTACGCTCAAATTTCACACGAATATATAAATTCAGAAAATTAAGGTTCTGTAAAAAAATCATTAAAATCGGATAAAGCATGTAGGTGTTATAAGTAAAATAAATTTTTAAAAAATCGAAAAAATCGTAAAATTGCGATTTTCATGAGAAATAATTTTTTGATTGGCTCAAAAACGTGGCAGCTAAGTTCAGAGATTTCGAAGGCCTCCATAAAATTTCATCGCAAATGGAGTATCGGTTTAGCCGGAATCGTGCTAACAAAAATACAGGAAAAAAAAAGAAACAAGAACAAAACATTCCGGATTTTTTTCTCCAGTGAAGTGAAATGGAATCTTCGCTACGCTCGCTACGCTCGCTACGCTCATCCAACAAATTAAATTAGAGAATTCCAAAAAACAGACAATTATTACAACATTTGATACTAGTTTTATAAACATATAAAATAATTAAACTTTGATAAATAATAACAATGCTTTTAATACACAACAATAATATAAATAGTTCTTTGGAACGCAGCATGACTAAAATATGACTAAAAAGCACTAGGGCTTAGCCAATACATACCATCTACATTTTTAAGAATAATGATATTATCATTATTCTTAAAAATGAATATAATATCATATGAATCACTTATTGGTCAACAAGTGGGACCCGACTCCAAATTCAACGCTACCGTTAATAAATGAACCTCCAAAGAATGCACAGTGGTGCGAGTTATGGGAGCCTACACTGGAAGTTAATTTATACAAATTGTCTCATGACTGTTCGATGTTTTATACCTTGGGGATTACATTGCGAGCTCGAATCAATATATTTCACCTTTCCATAACAAACGAAATTTGTTTTGCATAATTCCTACCTGAAATAACACGATTAACAATTTCATCTCATCTCAGAAGTAACAAATAATCCTACCTCTACCAGTATTTTCCTTCATGTTTCAAAGTATTATACAAGTGATACCTTCAACTTTTGCGATCTTTTCAAAGAAATGAATAAGCTGTTGCATTGGTTGTCTGAAAGTTTTACATATAATAACATAAGCGTCTATAGAGCCCTTGCTTGAAGTTCATACGTCTCAGTTCTGAATATCCTTCTCAATTGAGTGATTGGTGAACTCTCTACAGAACTTGTGAATTGTGATATAAATCTGTGAATACACAGCTGCAGGTTCCGTCCGTTCCAATAACGCCCTGGAAACTTAGGACGCGATATTTTTACTCGCTCGCTGTCGGAGATCTAAGAAACTTGGAGGAAGATTTCCCTATCTAGTAATTTGATTAAAAGTGCTGAAGTTAACTATGGGATTCCAGTCGTTCCTATCCGCCAAGCTATCATCTCTCGTTCGAGGTAGCAACGAACTCATTGACTTTTTTAAAAAACGTTTTCTCTTTAACCCTTTGATTTGGCAGTGGCTACTTTTTTAATGAAATCATAAATTATAATAATTAGTTGATGCTTAAAGTTAGCGTGTTTACGCCTTTGCACAAAATTCATAAATTTGCACCACTAGCCGTAACCACTAACACTAACTAACGAATATTAGTATTTTAACATGCACAATATACCAATAGAGATGAACCTAGTATTATAGTCTCAACTACAGGGCCAGTCTTTAATAATGGCTGTGTTGCATTTATGTACAAAACTTTCTACCACAACTTAAAAAATAAAATCTCGTTTTTTTTTTTACTTCATCCACCATTGTGATGTAGTTCACCATAGAATTTCTGTAGGAACTGGCCGCCTTGTAAGTATGTTCCACGAAACTCACAATAAAACATTGTCAGTGAAAAATTATTGTTTGAATAGTTTTTTTTTTATTTGACTTCATGTATTTATATTATTTTAATACATAAACGTGCGTTTAAATCACTCTATGTAGAAACATTAAAATATCGGATAGGTTCCACACTCCATACAATATTCCATACCATACTTCACAATTTGTCTTGGTAAATAAATATTGAACGAACGTCAATCAACTGTACAGAAAATTAATATATCCCGTCAATCAATTACTCAAGCAATGCCTATAGTACCGTATTTAATTATTTGTATTACGTATTTGTATTGTTTTGAATTGTATTTTGAATTGTTTAGTTTTAGTTACCTAACAATTGTGGGTTAATACCTGTTGTTAGAGATCAATAAAATATAAATAAACATTATTTTTCCTCAGAGTACTGAAATACACTGTCACCCTAGCCGCTTGCGGAGAAAAATGCACAAAGAGCAAGTTCTGATGATTAATAATAAATTAAAATAAAAGAATAACTATATACTACGCTAACGCTAAACATGCAATAGGTTTTTTCCAGAAACATATTGTTGTATAACGAGAAAACTAATTACGCCACCTTTTTAAAGGTGTTGACGTTCCCGACACGGGTACTACCAAACATGCTCTGATAGACTTGAGGAATTTTCCGACAAAGTTTCCTGAATTTGTCAGTTTTTCTCCTCGTTCACTGGACGTGACGAGCTAGAGATCAACCCGAGAGGTGTCGTTAGAGAGATGGTCACTCATAAGAAACAGGACAGCGTGACTGTCACTCCGAGATAATAGACACAACATAAACAATAGAAGCAGAGGGAGGAGCAAGCATTGCTGCTCAATCGCTTTACTATCATACTGAATAAAGAAAGTATTAGAAAGAAATTCATGTAAGAGTATATACCGAACGAACTTTTTAAATTACATGGAGGGAAATCAACATTTTATTGTTCTGTTTTCACCCACCGACAGATAAGTAAATTTTTATTTCTTGTGCACAGCCCTTTTTCCCCCCCATATAAGTCCCACATTTTTTCTTGCAAGCCCTCAAAATAATTACAAAATTGCAATTTTTGGTCGATATTTAAAAATTGCTTGTGAACAAACGGGACAAAATAAAAAAATAAATAAAAACAGGGCATGTTCAAGGATTGGTATCAATTTTCTGAGTATACACACAAATTTAAATCTCGATCGGTAGAAAAATGTAGGCGTAGTTTGAAAAGTACGAACGCACATTTTCGGCTTGAATCACAGCATTCCCATGCTAATTTCATTGAGATTTCGAACTTCGTCCAGTCGTACACAATGCTGTAACTGACAAAGAATACTAACGAAAGCAAAGTAATTCCATAAAATTAAAATATGGTATTATCCTATAATGTGCATGTAGTGTATGTGTCAATGTTAATATTTGTTGGGGCTTGATTATAAAGCGCGATTATTCTACTTTTCACGGTGGTTTATATTAAAAGCTTTTTCAAGTGGTCTATAAATTAAATCCGTTGGGTGGCCTAACAATTGAGATAAGTCCATATACCTACAGTGGGTGGGTGTGTTAAATAATCCAATTCACTGACTTTTATTGATGACTGAAATAAAATACACACACGCTTTCGCATTCCGTGAAGTCCGATGAACAGTCTCTTCAAGGACATCGCCATAAATGTCGCTAACAATGCAACGTGGGTTCCTAAAAGAGACGTTATAGTTATCTTTACTCGCGACCTATGACCTCGACTAGGTAACGCACACGCCCTCGCACGCAGCCGAAAGTGCGGATACGTTGGGAGTGGCGCGGCATTCCTGCCCTAACGCCTTGTGCGGTATAAGGTCAAGTCCATCAAATAGTTATAGGTTTATGCCTGTGTTTTATCCATTGACGTCTCAACTTATTTCCCTGTGTCTTGCTTGAGTGCTGCCAATTATCGTTACACGTCGACGTGACACTAGATAGCTGCATAATATCACTTTTATAAGACTGAAGTACAAAATAAAGATTACCAACCTATAAATTCCCACTCAGATTCCCTGTTGTTTCTCTGCTTCTTCAATAATGTATTCCCTATTATTGTTACTACACTCACTTTTACATCTTCTTTATAACCTAGAAGTTCGAATCAGTACTTGCACGTGCACATACATGTAGTTATTAAATCAATCGGAAAGTGTTTCTAGCTCTAGGAAAATAGTATGTTGAAGATAAAGTTATGTGCTTGGGTTTCATGCAATGCCTGCAGTTCGGTTGGTTCTTCTGGAGTGCATTCTGGATGCCTAATGTGAAACTTCACGAAGCCACACCAGCTTGCTATGCTGGGTTTATAAATGTGTAATGCTATGCATGCGCTGATGGCAACTGAAAATTGGCTCTCCCCCCACCCCCCGCCACAACGTTTCTGACCCGTCTATTAGTATATGAAAATAAAATCAGACTGGCGATTACATTCATTTTTTAGCCCTGCTGCAAAAACTGGGTCGTCAGTGCATTATTTAATGTGGTGGTGGCTTATTATCAAAGTGTTAATTTTAGATCGGAATTTTATTTGCATTTTACTCATGGAACAAAAAATGTTCTCATTATATATTCTAGGACTAATATATGGAAATATCGTGAGCATATTTGCTTGCTATGTCAAGTCGATTGTACTTACTTTTATCGCAGTGTTAGGCAGCCGCTTCTTAATTGCTTCTTCGTAAGCCCTCTTCTCCAACTACGTGGCTACTGTTTCGCCATAAAACGCGTCGACTGCGCGTAGTTAGTTCTCCGATACCCTTTTCCAATCATCAATTAATCAATTACCGATCAGCCCCCCTGTCAAGTGTGACCTCGAGAATCGTTTCTCGGGGTGTTTGTCTTGATCACGAGCCTCGCATGTGACTGCGAGGGATGCTCTTGATGGGCGTGTCTAACGGAACCACCCGCCAACACGGCTTCTTTCAGCATCCGTGCACCCTTCGGAAAATAATTATGTAAATTAAGGTCGCGAAGCCTCGACAATCCAATCAAGAGAATGAATGTTTCTTGATTCAGCGCCCGTCCGACCTAATTAGCTGACAAACACTGTCTCTGTGTGGGGAATCCCCTGCAAACAGGACACAGGAAACGGGGTTGCACGATGCTGGGCAGGGACGGGAGCAGCTCCCGCACTTCAACTTTTAACTGTTCCCATTAAAACCCTGTTCTTCGAGAACCGCCGACTCGGAGATGCTTACTGTAGTGAAATAAAAACAGAGCTAATGACCTACACCCTACAGCTAATTGATTCCAGGCGTCTTATAAATTCCATTTAAACATTCTTGAATCGAACTTCATACTTCAAATATCCTAAGTCAATAATATTATGAAATGAGAATAACGGGATATATTTCTTGAATGTTCGTTCAGTTGGATGGGAAATTAGAGGCAAAACTTCTGTTCCAGTTTTCTCTGACAGACGTCGGACGTCAGGAGTGAAACTAAACTAAGAGCCTTGCTGACGTTATGAAGGCTCTGGGGAATAATGCTTCTTCGGGAAGTACAGAATATGCCAAACTTTTCTTTTCCGTAATAAGCGAGAGTGTCTTGAAAATAGGGTTGGGGGGGGGGGGGTCATTTCTATTAATAATATTATGACCTTGAAACTCTGGTTTATTTCTCCGTATCAAACATGATTTAAATAGTTCTCAAACTTTATGCTATAACAGTCAAGATTAACAAAGTAAATACGTTTCGATACGTCTGCCCGTACCGTCATCTGATTCAAATTTAAGATTATCTTTCAATTATTCTTATGCATCTTGGTCTAAGAAGTTGAAACCGCTTGATCAGGGTTTACTAGGCCTATATAATATACACCTAAAAGCTGCTGCACAGCATAAGTAGTGGACCCTGCGCTTGATTTACTTGATGTTGCAGTTGTTGTTGTTGTTGTTGTTGTTGTTGTGTTGTTGTCGTCGTCGTCGTTGTTGTTGTTGTTGTTGTCGTTGTTGTCGTTGGTTGTCGTCGTCGTCGTCGTCGTCGTCGTCGTCGTCGTCGTCTTGACAGTAATGTTCCTTTCATTGGATCTAACAACTTTGGTCAGCTTCAGATCATAGATTTTAAATAGTAAAAGTCCATACTTAGATGATGGTTTTCACATCGTATTAAAACAACAAGATTTAAAAAGTAATCGAAAAAAGATAAATGACCCGCCAGATATGATTTCTCTAGTAATTGCTTCTATTTTTAATTACAATTCATCATCATAACGGTCGTTTTTGTAGAACAAAAAAAAAATCCGAAACTGCGTATGCTATCTTTACTTTTTCTTTAATTAAGATAGCGGAAATTTACCGGCCATGTTATTATTTTAATGCATATTTTGAGATTTCACTCTTAGTTTGGGTTGAGAGTTTTTCTTATGACCATCACGAATGATTTGCAACCATCAGCTTAAGAACCAAAACTATTTCATCTTAGCAATGTAAACACCATTAAAGAAATGCGTTGTTTAATAATATCTCGCTGCCAATTTGGATTAAGTATCGACTCTGCCATTATGCAAGCGTGTTTCGTTTATCGTACCTTTTATAATAATTTCAGTAATTTTAATGTCAATAACTCTTGTTGATTCTTGAAGTGTAAAGTTAAGGGGTTTCCTTTAAATGAAACGTGCAATTTTATACCATATATTCATAGTTTATTTGAACTTTGATCTTTTCCCCCCAACTACTCGCACACCCTATATGCCTGTTGAGGTTATAGTCATCTGGTTATCTGAAGAGAGACAAATTTTCCATGAACAGAACTATTTATTTAGAGAGCTTACATTGTTTTGTGACAACGATTGACATTTTATTCCTACTGTCATGATTACTTTCCGATGAATATACCACATGCGCTCCTCTAAGGATTTGTTTCATTATTTGACTACACCCTACTGTGTTGTATATGTATACTCATCTTGTGGCATGCTCATATCTGTCCCCAAAGATGTTTTGTCCCTAATGACGCCGGTATTCTTATGCTTTCATTAGCGAAACAATTAAGTAATGCACTCGAGTGGCACACGCTGAGAACAATCACATTGCGCAGTCTTTAGATGATACACTTCAGTGACAGATTTTAATCATCTTGACGAACGTAGTGCAGCGATGTTCATCTGTGTTTTTCATACACACCACTTAAATTAATATCACTCTTATTCCCTTGGGTTCGCGTTTCATAACACGCGTTTTAAATATTAAGGGCCATGTTACATTCTATTATTTGAGGTTAATCGTATGTACTGTGTATTTTGTTTTGTGTATGATTATAGCTAGAATATATTCAGTATCTTATTTGATTACATCAACCGAGAAAGGATTGTAGCTCATACACCTGTCTCAGCTTGAAGCGAACAAGCAGCATCGACTACTTTGTGAGTGACGAAGATGAAGACGTGTTCGTTATAGTGTGTTGTTACTTTGAATGTACAAGAGCTTAGTTTAGATGTTTAGATGGCATTGTATTATCGTTCACAAACAGTTTTTAGTTTTTAAATTTTTTTTATCTATTTTGTTTTTGTTTTATGTTTTAGTTTTTACAAAGGTTTTAAAAAGAAAGAAAAAAACAAGCGCCAATTGTCCGGTGGAAACATACATTTTACTTTGAGTTTTTTCCCTTACCTTTTACGTAACATGATAGCTTTCAAACATATTTTTCATTTCTAACTTAAGCCTTTTTGCATTAAACCATCCTCCAGCAGCCGTGCTTAAATTTATTCAAAGGTTTGGACGAAACTCGCGACTGTGACTTTTAAGTGAGCTTTGGGCACACACTCAACACTGTACAAACTTTCCTTGCGGTAAACATATTTCCACAACTTCAGATCGTGCAAGTAAACCTGTAGAATCTCCGCGATAGGCGTTACCACACGTCCACGTTTCTGAAATGAAAATGTGTGGCACAGCAAAGTCGTTTGGCCTTTTACAACAAGCTGCGTTGCGTTGCGTTGCTTTAGCAGTTTCCCTGCTGCGCTTTACGGCCGATCTCTTGGCACTCGATACGATCTGATCTGATCCACTCCACTCTACTCTACTGGGTGTTTGTTGTTGGAATAGCGAGAACTACCCACTTATCCTCAGCCACTGGAAGGAGATTTCACACAGAATAAAAAAACGAATGCGCAATATTGGTCGAGTTTAAAATATAACGGGCTTATGGATGAACGATTTTCGAGGTGAAATTTCGGGAGCTCCGTTGGACTTAAGGTTTAAAAAAAGTGATTTAGCTAAAGCTTCTTCATAAATATTAAATAGCTCTCCGCCAGCTTCGCTACACAATATTTTGCACATTGAATAAGCAAATGCCGAAAGGTTGCTGAGAAAGAAGGAAAGAAGTCTATTATAAACTGGAAATTATTTAACATTATTAGACCTACACCATAATGGTATAAATTATATTCATAAGACAACGGCTGGAGAATTTAATCATTCACAATTTTACTTTTCCCGCTTGCTTTGCCTCTTTGCAGCGTTTATTTGATATAAGTTAGTAATTATTTCATGACTTATTCACAAAAGAGTTTTGGAAAAGTTAATCGTAGTCCCGAGAAAACGTTTATTAATATTTTGTTCGTATTTGGTTTCATTTGCCAAATCAATTCGAATATAAACATGCATTCATCTGTTCCATAACATACCATAGGAACATATTATGGTATAGGTGGGGATGCTATCCATGACTATACTTATGTTATCAGAGTGGCTTGAAGTCTAGGAAATATACAGAATTTTCTCCTCGTATATGCATAGAGGACTTCGTGTGATTGCGTTCGTATGTGATGTGTTTAAAGGGGTATTTAACCGCTAAACTCAAAAAATATATTTCATTTAGGCTAACTAGTAATGAATTTAGCAATCAACAGAAAAATTATTGGGGCCACCATGACCTCCCAAAAAATTGTCAAACATGACATTTTTCGAGCTAGGTCCCATCGGCAAAAATCTCCCATAAGAAATAACATGGGACGATCTTTATGCTCCGTGACCTTGGAGGATTTTGATCCAAAAAAATATTGGCCATTATTGACGTACTCGACAGCCTTTTCTGTAAATTCTCTATATTTTGTTTTGTAATTTGGGCAAGTAGTTCGGTCAAAATATGCTGATTACCAAGACGGGGTGTGATTTTGGAATGCATATTTTTGCGTGTTTGAGGGTATATTTGGGCACAGTTTCAAGACACGATGTTATAAAGGGGCATTTTAGATTGGTACTATGCTCTAGTATCTATGTGGACCAAAAGAGAAGCAGGTTAAAGCCGATTTAGGAAATTTTTCCAAAACACCAATTTTCGCCAATTTCTGGATCAAAAAAATTAAAAAATTCGTGTTAAATCACAGTTACAAGATATAATTTTTTAAACGGTCATTTAAGTGTAGTATTGTGCTATAGATCACGTGGTAAAAAAAAAATTGGGTTTTTAGCCCCTTTAATTCGTTCAGGGCGCTGTTTTAAGATCTTGGTCGTTCTCCGTCATCATTGTCACGGTGCCATGCGTTCGTACGTGATGTGTTTAATACGTTCAGGGCGCTGTTTTAAGATCTTGGTCGTTCTCCGTCATCATTGTCACGGTGCCATGCGTTCGTACGTCTCGGCTCAGTTGGTATAGCACAGAGAAGAGCAGCAAAAACTTATCTCGGATGTGTCTTTTTGGCAAAAAAAATATAAACAAAAACGCATTGTTGCCATGACCCAAATGAAAATCTTTGTGCTTTCCCACTTGTCTGCATTGTCTAAAGTCTAAACCTAGTTCGTTGATAATCTAGTTGAGAAAGGAGCCCCGACGATCTGAAAGATTGCCCTAGCGCTAGGCCTATATAGTTGAGCTGGGGAGCTCTCATGTAATTATCTTGCACACGAAGTAATTATATATTACGCATGTTAATATTTCATTTGACGTCTGTTGTCAGATTATACCCTAGAGAATGCCAAGATAAGTTAAGAAGAGAAAAAACACTAATTGTTTCCGAATACTCTCCAAACCCAATATACCTTGGATGACGATCACCAGGCAATAATACACATTTTGATGAGTAGGTGTAAACATTTATCATCATCCTTTGTAAAGTAGTTTATGGAACTGATTAGGATAGACACTTAGTTAATAAATAATTGCCAACATTCAGGACTTACCAAAGGAAGGTTTTCGTACTAGCTCTCAAAATTTCTCTATTTTGCTCCTATTTCATGAACGAGATTATTAATTTTGGATGCGGCCTGTTACTTCATCCTGGCTGCTGGCCTCTAACATGCGAACTGAAGACGTTGGCTCCCCTGGAGACACAAAGCTTCCAACTAATCCAATAGCGAACCAGGGTTTCATGTTCTCAAGGTGTTTGGATGAGTTTGGATTCTCAGATTAAGTTTCGTGAAAGTTGAAATACATTCTTGAAAATTAAACTGTTTTGGCCCTGAATCTTTGTATTATTCTCAAATTAAATCTTTTTTGCGAGTTTTTATTGTTTATGCGTAATGAAAGACCGCATTTTTTTAGAGTGCTGGTGTTTTATTAAAACCCAAGAATGTCAACTGCTTTAATAATTGTTTCTCAACGTCTTCAAAGTTAAAACCTCCATTCTCTCAATCTCGTTTTCCGTTTCAAATAAATGTAATTACACCCAAAAACACAACCTTGACGAATTAGGGAATGTACTTAAGTTTTATGATAACTGTCTTATTAAAGTCAGTAAGGTAAGTCACGGTTCTGAGAGCTAGCAAAAAATAGCGTTTGAATTTTCATGATTGTTAAACCTGCGAAAAATATGGACCACATCGTGTCTTTGCTTCCAAGTTTCAGGTTATACATCCTGTCCAGCTATTCTTTTTTAAGTACAGTGGCTGTGCATTATACAATAATGTTAAAGCGATCAAATGAAAAATAATCCGTTTTAAAAGCTGCATCGTGTCGGGGTTACTGATTAACGACACTAACACCTTCTTGACACCTGTGGAGCATTCCGTTCTAAAATCTAAGTCTACGATGGTACATTCCTATAAGTTTTCTTTTCCGACAGTAGAAATTTCATTATTAATGTTCTTATTTCTCAAGAGAAATATTTAAGTGCATGCCCTGCCGGAAGAAACCTTGGTTCGTTGTCGGAGATCTTCTCAATTATCTGTGAAGTTACTCGAAGGAAAGTAAGCGGATTAAACTTGGGCAGTTTCCATTTTGTAACAGAGCTGCGCGCTATTCACAGATTCAATTCCATTCCCCAGCTCAAACTTCCAACTAAACAAAACAAATGAAACAATCACTCATTGTTTTACTTTTTTTGATACGATAAAGTATTTAAGGTTTTTCTACAAACTTTCCCACGTCAACTTTTAACTTTAACAAAGTATGCAACTCGTTGTTAGGCAAGCCCAGTTTTAAATGACTGTAATCTTTTCAACTAGCTTAATATCGCAACGCTCAGATGAACGGTTTGTTCCCTGGTGTGTCACTTGTCTTTGGTGGGTATGAGTGTCTGTGTTTCGTAACTCGGTTGTTGAGAATTCAATTGAATTACATGGTTGAGTATTCACCCTTCAATCATTGTCTGACGCATTGCTGACATATGGCCTTAGATCTTGGTACATACATACCTCGCGCATGGTATGCTGGGAATGTGACGGTACATGGCCTTGCTGCTATTCTGGGTGCCTAAAAACAATTAAATTGTTACAATTGTCTGTATCTGCCATCGTTTATCTTCACTAACTTAGAACAACAACTTCCGTGTTGTGAGTTAATTTACATTGGGCGTGTATGTTTCACGTGAAACATTGTTTTTTACATTATAACTATTGTTATTATTTACACAGCAATAATAATAATATTTGTGTTGCCACGCTCACGGCTCAGCCCCGAGACAGTTGGATTGAGTATTATAATAAACTTGTTGTTCTGTATACAGTGCCCTCGGCCCACACACGTATAGGCTATCAGATACGCACTTTTGTGGGCTCAATTGTCCGAACAAGCCGAGAGTGGGCTCAAAAAATTCGTAATTTTTTTCTGATTTCATCAAGGCCAACCCGGAAAGCGAAATCGGTAGCTTTTTAGATTTTACAGACAAAAAACGGCAAAAAAGGATAATATTTCTTAAATGGATTACGAATTGGCCTATAACGTTGGAAAAGGTGGAAACAAATGTGATGTTTTAAGCTCAAAACACAACAATATGAATATCTGAAATTGAAAATACTACTTTTTACCTTTTAGAGTGAAAAAGGGTAAAAGGTAAAATATATATGAAAATGAATACCAATTGTCCAATAACGCTGGATAGAGTTGTAATTACTTCAATATTTAAAGACAATACAGAACATGTAATGAGTAAATTAAAATATGTCGATTTTTGCTTGGGAACCAAAAAACGGCAAAAAAAGGCACTATATCAAAAAGAATACTAATTGCCCGAAAACGCTGCAATAGGTTGCAATAAATTCGTTAAATCAATACAAATTCAAATTAAATGTGGAAATCGATTTCAGTACCCTTTAACTTTGAGGGCCGGCAAAGGCAAAAAGGTATTTCGTCACACAGGACCAGTTCAGAAAAAAAAAATAAAACAAATGCAGTTTTAATGTGTTATATTTTGCACGATTATTAAAATTTCGGAGCGCTTTCTTATTAATTTTTATTAAATGAAGCGGTTATTTGAGAAACCGAATAAGCCATTTTCTTCAGAATTTTAAGACCTATCGATTAGTAGAGAAAACGAAATATTTTACGACCATGCCTGTGTATATTACAGGGTGTCGATTTTCCCTTTGAGTTGAGAAACCGAATAAGTCAGTCCATACGTTCTGAAGAAAAAAATTAATTGATTGGGAAACGGAACAAGTCACTTTCAGTAAAATGAGTCATTGTCGAGAAGTTTTAACAACACAAAGTTTAAAAAATGTAGTTTTATGTTATAATAAACAATCATAAAAACTTACGATACTACCTTATTTTTATAATTTTAGATATACTCGCCCCATTAATTGAGAAACCAAATAAGTCCACGCTAATTACACCCTCGTAATTATGAAATTACGTGCTCATAAATATCAATATCAACAACAATCAATGTAACTATGCCACATCTAAATTACTACATAAAAAACCTTATTATTTGACTTCAGGGTATTAATTACACGTTTTTTGCGTTTTACTCAGAACAATGGTTACATGACTTATTCGTTTTTTCAAATAACCGATTCAAATCAATTAAAGTCAAATTAAAATTAATGTTACTTGATCAACAGGAAAGGCAAAGCAGTAAAGTGTGTAACTTTTGAAATGATCAGTGATAATTTGTGTCCACTCCACCACTCAATGTGCGGTGCAGCTGGCCCACAATACAAAATTTAAAAACAGTAATCGTATTTTATCTAGGTGCCCGTTAGGGTGCCGCAGCCAAGCCGTGGTGCGCTACACACTCGGGCACCTTTTACAGCAAGCAAAGTTGGCGTGATTTCGAGGTATCACCCAGCCGTCATGAAAAAGTGATGTGAACTAAAAAACTATAAAAATCAAGGGGATTTGGGTACCTGACAACACATATATGCCAAATTTGGTTGCTGTACGAACATTCCTTCTTGGTGAAAAATGACTTGAAACAAGCTCAAAATCACTTTAAGTTACTACTATACTACTGTCTAATTCGTCAGTTTCAATTGCCCAGCGATTCCGGCTTCCAAATAAAGGTTTTAAAATAAGCCTTACACAGGTATACAATCAACAAGTAACTATAGTTACTTGACAATGATCGCCTACATTGTTTACAAAAAGCAAGTCTTTGGACCACTAAATTTTTTCATTATATTGTTAATTGGTAATACCATAGCAATTAAATCGACTTTGATAAAATTATTATATTTTAACAAATGCAATGGAACTTGAAAAAGTAATGAGATACACATTACAAAAACTTGTAATAATACAGCCAAACCTTACACACTCAAAAGAAATGAGATCTAAACAAGGGCCAAGCTCATCTACCCTTCCACATTTGCGCATTCTTAATTCATAAACGTACAGTGTCCCGTAACAACATCCTTAAAAAGCTTGGCAAAATACAATTTGCATGACCATTCCGTTTAAACTAATTACAAAAAAAGAAATTGGATGAACTATTACGTTTAAATTAATGGTTGCAAATTCTATTTTGCCAAGCTTTTCAAGGATATTGTTACGGGACACTACGTTTATGAATTAAGGGAAAGCGCAAATGTGGAAGGGTAGATGAGCTTGGCCCTTTTTTTAGATCTCATTTCTTTTGAGTGTGTAAGGTTTGGCTTTATTTTTACAAGTTTTTGTTATGTTTCTAGTTAATATAAACAATGTGCAAACTGCTATTGTATAATACTCACGCATGTAAACCAACGGTATTTTAGATGAAATTGCGACCTCTAGTGTGCCCTCTTATCCATTTTTGTGCTGAAAGAGCTAAAAGCTACCGATTCATATTTCCTTTATATTTTTATGATCTAGTATTAGCATTTGTGTTAGTGAATGGTTAAATCGGTCGTCTTACATCTTTTCTAAATTGCCTTTTTTTTGGTCGTTTTTTGCCCCTAAAAGCTATAAGCCACCGATTCATATTTCGTATCTATTTTTATGTTCTCGTGATGGCATTAGCGTACGCTCATTGTTAAATCGGGTTTCATAAAATCTATTTTACATGTTGCCTTTTTTTGGGCGTTTTGGCCATTTAAGGCTGAAAGTTACCGATTTTTATTTCTTTTTTTTATGATCTCGTGTGAGCATTAGCGTTAGAGTTTAGGTTTGTGTGTCTTCTTAAAGTCTTTTTACACCTCTCTCAGCTTGTTCGGACGATTGAGCACATCTTCTCGAAAATGGGGACGTATCTGACCGTCTAACTGGCTCAGATTAGATAAGCATCGAATTCATCGGCGACCTCTCTAGAGATACGATTTAACATCTTGTGCCCTCTTATCCATTTTGTGCTGAAAGAGCTAAAAGCTACTGGCACATATTTCCTTTATATTTTTATGATCTCGTATTAGCAATTGTGTTAGTGAATGGTTAAATCGGACGTCTTAAAATTTTTTCTAAATTTGCCTTTTGTTGGTCGTTTTTTGCCACTAAAGGCTATAAGCTACCGATTCCTATTTCTTATCAATTTTTTTATGTTCTCGTGATGGCATAAGCGTAAGCTCATTGTTAAATCGGGCTTCATAAAATCTATTTTCCATGTTGCCTTTTTTTGGTCGTTTTTAGGTCGTTTTTGGCCTCTAAAGGCTGAAAGTTACCGATTTGTATTTCATCTTTATTTTTTATGATCTCGTGTGAGCATAAGCGTTAGAGTTTAGGTTTGTATGTCTTCTTAAAGTCTTTTTACACTTTGCCGTTTTTGACCGTTTTTTTGCCCCTCAAAGCTAAAAGCTACCGATTTCGTTTTCCGGGTTGCCTTTACTGTAATCAGGGGAAAAATTACGAATTTTTTGAGCCCTCTCTCAGCTTGTTCGGACAATTGAGCCCATCTTCTCGAAAATGGGGACGTAGCTGATAGTCAAGCGAATAGTGAGATGTGTGCCGGGTGGCTTGATAGTAGCGAGCTCGAATATAGATAAAGTTGCCCGTCTGGGCCCGGGGTAGATTGACCCAGGATATTTCTCTGCCAATCGTAGAAGGCGACAAAAGAGGCAAAGTCCATTTTGCAAATATAAGCTAGTATGTACGGGAGCAATTTAGCCCCCCAAACTAGACGCGAGCTCTGACCTTCGCTGTGGCTGGATCTGTCCAGAACGGTTCTGTCCTCCCGGTTTCATGTACAGGTTATTTCTAAGAAGCTAGGTTAGAGTGGTGAATAATGACTTAACGGTTGACGCGCCCTTGAACTAAATAAACTAAAACTAATATTGAGCCACCCGACACAAATTTCATATTAGCTTCAGTGTGATAATATAGGTCCTACATGAAAAATGTATTATCTACATGCAACAGAACGACGGTAGGCCTACCCAACACACCTGGATTACAGTCCTTATTCTAGATTTTAAATTACTGTTACTTCTTTGTTACTTTCATTAAGTACCTACACTATTTGCCATTGTTACGTCGAGAGCAATTTCACACTTTGCTGCAAAAAACTAAAACAATGGTGTGCTAAAGACCTTCGACGAAAAAAAAACAATGTCATCAATTAATTTCGTCATTCTACTAGTAAGATTAATTCATATATTTAATTTGCTAAATATTGTAATAGTGACTATTGCACTCCTTGAGCGTCGAAGACAATAGACGAAGTCGTGATCTGGTTTGGGCGTTGTCTAGGATAGTAGCGCGTACACGCACTTTCCGTGAACAACGCCTAGGTGGCCTTCACTGCCGGAGTACCAGGTGAGGGCGGATTTATAGAGACAGATTCGTAACAGATAGACTGGGAAGCTGACGTGAATCAATGTACCGATGACAAGATGAAATGTGGTTGCTGAAAGGATTGGCTCATGGTTGGCTGGGTTCAGGGTTCGAACCTCGACGTATAAGTGTAGTTCCGCTTCGCACATTTCTACTTTAGTGTGTTGTGTTTAGCTAAAGGCTTTGTGTTTTTATTTGTACTATAATAAGTGGGTTTTGCTGGTCAAGAATGATTAAGCATTATCATTCATGGCAGTTCATTAGAACGTTATAGTAACTATTAGTGAGCAAATTACTTGGGTGCGCAAACATAACTTAAGTTGACCAATATTTTACTTTCAATAACTCAACTGCTAAATTCTGCATGAATTCGTCCAGAATTTTGAATTGAATATCTGTTATAAAGGATTTTATTGCACAATCGATTCCATTGGCTGCTATCTTCCTTCCAATAAACGATTCTGCACCAGTAGACGCAAATAAAAAAACAGTCTGAAAGCTTTATTTTATCAGATTATCGTTTCGAACAAGTTTACCAGAAAATATGACTCAATGAAAACAAATTAATGGTAAAAATCCAATTTTGCTTGCGAAAAGTTAATGGAACTAATTTAAATTAAAATATCGATCTCATGTGCCCTCAACAGTTTCTTTACAAAAGCATTCAGGTTCAGGGGAACGTATGGAAAACACAAGTCACGTATCCACTATCCCTAGATTGACTGTATACCGCCTAACCGCTAGAGTTGTTTGCAGGTGCCCGAATGAAATGATACACATGGGCCTAATAATACGTATAAGCAAGTCGGCGTGGCGTTTTGCATTCTAAGATGGAGGACAGACAACAACTCCCGCAAAACCTTGTCGCTCGCCCGCCCTTCCGCATCCGCATCAGATTCAGAGCCACACTCTCGCCTCACTCGTCCGGTAGACGTTGCCTTTCATACGATATACTTTACGAAACTATACATTTGAATTGTATCAACTTTCCCATAGAATAAAGTTTATTGTTTAATCGAATCTAATTTTTGTAAAGCGTAGCTTCTGCCAACTAAAACTTTAAACTCGTTTGTGTCAACTAATGACAAGTTTTGCGTACATGCCCGCTGCCGTCTGCACACGAGTTTTCCCCGGAGTACCTACTTCAGATGACTAACTATAGGTTAAGTGGAAGTTTCCATTAATGAATGATGGGATTGTGATTAATTAAGGAATGATAAATTAAATCGTTAAATAGTAACTAATTGTTATTAGGGTGTAAGGGTAAATGCCCAAGGGCTGTTCAAACAGACTCAATCCCATCATTGATGTGAAATGACTGAAGAAACCTTGGACAAACTTCAGTCAGGAATGCCGACTGCGACGTGCGACCTCCCGCGATCTCACGCGCCGCACGCGGTGCGCATGAGCTACCTCTGACGGTATATAATTCGTTTGTTTAGACTTTTGAATAATTTCAGACATAATGCATGGTAAATTGGTTCCAAGATGGTATGTACATGCCGTTTGGGATATATGTATGGACTAAAGCTAACCTTTATTTTACCATGCTTATTCCTACGTTGAAATAACCGTTGGTGGAGATGCCGAGTATATACCAAATATTATGTGAGGAAAGAAGGGTATCCGCATCCCTAACCCCAAGGTTCATTAAGTAAATTATTTATCAACCTTGTTGAACGACTAGTGAACAAAATACGCACGGCAATCAGAGGTCGTATTTATGACACACGCACAAACGAACGGACAGAAAAATGATGCAAATATATAGAGGTGCTTCGCTCCCTAATGTTCGAAATATACAACAGTCATAAATATATATTACCCCGGTAACATTTCCCTTCTCTTTCCCCTCTCCCTCTCCATACGTGCGGTCGTCTCTGAGCCTACTTTATAAACACGACGGATTCAACGCTTGAAAACTTCTTCTTCAGTTGGGAACAAACTTCTGAAGTGACTCCAAAGGGTATAAGCACGTCGGGACTGCACGGGATCAGCGATGGAAGTTTGTAATCAATTTCGTATTAGGAATACGTGTACGTGCCTTAATTATTATGTTTCTTATGTTGACGATAGCGCTGAGACGGGAATATTCTTAGGGGTTTCATCAATTTTAGATTAGGTTGTTGGGATGAAGACAGTTTATTGATGAGAATGTATAAGCAATGAAAGCAAACTTGAGAAAGTCACGTTTGAATTACATCAGCTTTGAAGTAAAGTAAAATTACGTTTAACACTTACAACTCCGTTTACTCCTATAATATTCCAAACCTTGTTTTTACATATTACGCTTATACTATAGCGGGATTGGTGTTGTATAAGATATACTTTTAAAATGAAATTTTAAAGTAAAGTATACGTCAATATAACGTGCCTTGTTCTAGAAGCCACTCATCTCTCAGTTCTAAGCAAAACGGATCGACACTAACCCGATTTAAAATGTTATTTCCGCTATAGACTTAGATTGCACGGTCTTGCAATCTTGACATGCTCACCAGGTGGGAGACACGGGAATTCACGTCCCGGCAAGGAACAGTATGTTTTGGTTGTGCTATCAATCCGTATCAAAGGGGAAAGACAAGAAATGCTATTTATTTTTAGATTATCGAAATGTTATTATCTTGTTTTATGATGTAGTGAGTTGTGAACTTAAAAGTTAATTAAATTGAAAACAATAACGACCCAATGTGAATTCAGACAAATAATTTAAGTTTGCAAATTCGTTTTTGTGTAGGCTACCAACCTAACTAAGTTTAAGTTTCCACTATGAAAGTAAAAATGTGATTATAGTTCTTATAGGCCTAGACATCATATTCTTCGGTGAATTAAAATTCTGCTTTATCGTTCATCCCTTTATAAACATTAATGTACGCAGAAAATATTCCGCCGTCTTAAGGGTGAAATAATGGCCTTCTTTGAATCTACAAGTTACAACCCATCATTTTCTTTTAGTATGGTATGTAATCTAATCTTCAAAAAATGCTATTTGAACATTTTCTCATTAAATTCGGAAGGAAATGTCATGAGATATAATATTACAAATCTGAAATTGAATATTCACATTTTTAAATGAGCCCGAAGCAAGAGGAATAGCTCGTTGGAAATATCAGAATTAAACGGATTTGCGGTCGCATCCGGTGTGATTGTCGTCAGCTGCGCGGGTGACGGTCTTTCAATTTCATAGTAGATTCTAGAACACGAGCTTAGGTGTAGTATATTCCAATAAACGAAATAAAATAAAATAACATAAATTCATTCGTATTTTGAGTACCGATTCAGGTCACATTTAAATGATTTTCATTGGTAGGCCTACTCAAATGCTCGATGGCATTTTAGATGAGTTCTAAACACACATCTTTAATCAATTCTTATCTACTTAACTTGGGGTGCTAGTGCTATACTTTTTACAATGTTATCGTATTTATGAATTTCTTTATTTAATTATTCATCGTCAATACTATTTAGTTATAAAAACTGATTTACAGAGGACAATTAAATAAAATCTAAGTAAATTTTAGGATGTCGTATATTTTGCAATTTCTAATTAAAGAACACGCGTTCTCCCTTGTTATGTTAATGTAATAGCGAATCGAGGATCGAAGACACATTTTCTTGTTAAACATGCTGCATCTCATAATTAAAGCGGAATCCTTTTTAATTGGATTTTTTTGTGAAAGGATTTTACAATTAAATTTATATTTGCCGTAAAAACGGACATTGTCATTTTACATGGTAATTCTATGCAAATTTTCCAATAATTATTTTCACATCGATTGCGTTTTCCTCCGCTGCTTTTTGAACCCCGGACATGATGATCTGTTGAAGTAACGAGGCTAATCTCGAGGTGATGATGCAAGTAAGGTGGGCAGTGCATTAAGTTCACCGGGGTAGGAGTCCGTATGGTTGGAAGGTATCTGGTTCGAGTCCCGCTCCCACACTTAGCATGCAAATTATATTATCATTATACTAATTATTATATTATATATTTTACTCTTGGAATTTTGTCCATGTACACAGAATGATAGACATTGATATTACACTCAATAACAATTTCACAAAGCTTATACTTAAAATGCATGCTTCACAAAATAATTCAAGTGAAATTGAAATAATATATTATTTCGCTTTGTTATGTAATAGTTACTTTACGGTTACTAATAACAAACTTGCTGCTGGTCATTTCCTGCTATTGTACAACACCCTTCAAATATCAATATTATAATAAATTGAAATACAAAAAGTAACATTCTGCTGACGATGTATTGCATCGTTATCTGTGCCACTAATGCCTTCGCGTTTGCTATCGCCTATCGGTCTTGTAGGCTTCCGTAGTGTTTCTTATTGACAGGCAATTTCCCCCGGTTTTTTCGCGTGTGTTTGGGAAAGGGGTGTGGTATTTTATCAAATAAAACCCCGTTGTAGGGTACACATTATATCAGTTTACCGGGGTGACTCTTTTCAGATCATTTGCTAGCTTGGATAAAATATGCAACTGTAAAAATATAGTGAATGGAAATGAAACCTGGCCCTATAGAGTATAGAACACCAAAACAATTTTTTTCGCATTTTTCTGATCGGGCACACGGCATAAATTACATCTTCAAAATAGTTCAAATTGCAATTATTACATAGCACATCGCTCAACGTTGATGGTTGTGTTTCTGTGAGATTAATGTTTTAATTGTTTTCTTCAGCTTGTAAAAGAGAAAAAATGGATGGACCACCTGCGAATTTTCGCGTTTTCCGGTACAAATTGACAAAAATGCCGGTTCGTGGAATATACCAAAGTGTAAAATTCCATGTTTTCTCTTTTTTAAACAGAAAAAACAGTTAAACATTAATGTCAAAAAAACCACAACTATCTACGTTGAACTGTGCTTATAGATATTGCAGTTTGAAATTATGCTGAAGATGCAATTTTTGCCGGGTGCCCGCGATCAGATTTTTTTTTAAATTGCTGCAAGTGTTTTAATAGTGCCAGGTTTCAATTTCATTCACGAAATTTTTACATTGTTTCATATTTTAGAACATGAAAAAACAGGAAACAAGAGTTGGTTAATGTAACTTGGAACACCATGGAAACTCCTTCAGTTGGGATTGCCGGTGGTGACTAATGGAGTCCACAGCCTTTCGAACCTTCTACCAGGGCGTATGTGATAGTAGTCCAATATTATGCTAGTATCGACCTATGTGCCAGTATAGTCCTATGAGCCAGTAGTCCTATGTGTCGGTAGTCCTATACGCCGTTACCGACTAAGCTTCTGTTGGCATTCATCACGAACCATCAACATGTCATAATGTACTTGTTTTGCCTCCCGGTCTGCGTTCTGTCATCATGTTATGGACCAATTGAGCTAAACTGTGAGGTAAGTAAGTCTGAATTCCCCGCTGGCGTGTTGCGTATAGTCGACAGTTAGTTCATGGGTCACACATCCTAGCCTTGCAGAGAATCACGAGTGGAATATCTATAGCGTGTTGAAATCGTTAAGTGATCCGTCAATAACCAGACGTCAAATGTAACGATTCTACAGGAAATGACATAAACCTTAGAAAGTAAAACATCCAATATGTACTTGCGAAATTAAAAGAGATTCCCAATTTTTTTTATCGGACAAACGAATTTCTCTTTCACTCGAATGGACCATCATGTTATATCTGTAAATAATAACATTAATGTCTTCATTTCATTTCAAATAATTACGTCGCGTGTCTTCAAACATCTTGGCTTTGACGACAGGTTTGAAATTTGAATAACAAAAAATAGTCGATGTGGCAGGTGTCACATTCTACGTCATTTTGATATATTCAAGAATCACTATAAATGAGTTGTATTCTCACAGATCGAAGAAAGTGGTTACTGGTTCAATCATCATGACGTCGGTTTTCATCCAGAAATAGTTAAACCCAACCTCGACTGAAACTCAAACAAAATAAAACATAATCATTTGCCACGCGAGTATACATTATTGATGTTATTAATCTAATCATCTTTATTTTTTAATAGTCGACCAAGTGAATATATTCTTTACTCTTTAGTCTACTAGCTAATCCCTATACATATAAAGTTTAAACTGCATACTACGGGTCACAATGCCACGTATGAAGTTGGTTGTAGGAGTTTAGCCTGCGACACCAGTCAACTTGAGATAAGTTCAGCAGGTGGCCTACTTGGCCTGGTCGCTGTCGTGTAGCATGCTAATGCACCTTACAACCTGACTCGTTATATCATATCAAGTAGCGTTTACTTAAAACGATAATAATTATATAGCGCAAAATCTAATTATACCAACGAAACATTTTACACAATTTGGCTGCAACACCTTTTCACCTAAAGGTATTATATATGCCGTCAGCGTGAAACAGCAACGTGAACGGTAAACAGCGATAAGAGTATTTAGGAACACGCATTTTTAATAAATTATTCTTCGATTAGGAGCGTAAATGTATTTGGCCGATAATATGGTTCTTGAATAATTGCCATTAATAACTTATTGGTCATGAGAGAGTTGTGAGGTAATGCATGATATGATCGATACCTAATTTAGAAAGTGTTTTCCTTCCAAGTGTATATTGGTAGGTATGGCTTGTGGCAAGGTAAACTTATTTATTCATGGGCCTGAGGTGCATTGTAATTGCACTTAATTTTGCATTGAAGATAACGATTCAAGTAATATGTTTTAGGTAAATATTTCGTTGGGAGGGCATCGGTTGCGGTTTGAATCGACCTATTTGCGTCATAGTCATTTGATTTAGCCTAATTAGGTATATAATACCTAAATTAAAATTTAAACCTTGGTGGATTGATGTCTAATAGTAATGGGTGATCAGCAAGGACTAGCCATGTTAAACAAAATACGAAAATTATAATATTTTGTATTTAATAAACGTATAGCAACCACAGATCAGACTTGTTGAATATATTTTGTTCCGATCATTACAAGTATTTGCTAATGCTCAAACCAGTGTTAAATCTACGTATTTTGCGGTGAAGTGGAATACGCACTTGATTGATGTTTATTGGTATTAGATCAAACCCAATCTTCCACATTTTGAGGCACACGAAAAACTCACTAATATTATTAGAAACAAATATCTAACACAGGAAGTAGGAAGCATTTGTATCAAACGACATGTTTCTTTGGTCACGCTGGGCGACTCGTTTTATTGTAAGATTGGTTTGCGATGCTAAACTTTGGGGACGAGAGACGGACTTTCACGAGCTACTGTCAGTGTAATGACAGGGAGATAGGCGGGTCACTCGCAAGTCGACGCACGATCTTTCATTTCATGCCGTTGGACAACTGATCGTTCTGATTCGCGGATCAAGAGATGCTATAGTTGCTTTAACAATTTTTTTTTTAAATTATACGATTACAAGTGAAAGATGAGTATGAAACACAAGAAAATTATTTCAGACAGTTATTTGACTGAAGAGGATCAGGATAGACCTGAAATAAATTTAAAAAATAAAATTTGTAAAATTTGAACCCACATCCTCCTGTTTATATGCAGTTATGAAAATATTAGCTAGCGTAGATGTTACCATCTTCGGATTCAGTGTAGAATTATCGCTCACGGGGTCTCATGTAACACTGTCGAGGGACTCTGTACAAGGCAAGGATTGTTGCAAGCCACAAACACCATGGACCAAGAGAAGAGTGCTGGTTACCACCTCTCGTATTTTCTTCAGCATCAATCACAAACAAGTATAAAGCACACAAGAAACAGATAAAATGTCATCAGTTAAAAATGTTCCAAATATAAGACGACTGAATAAATTTGTCTGTTCCGTTTTTAATGACATATCCATGTGCTTTGTGGTTGCAGGGGTGGAGGACTCCGGCATATCTCTTTGTCATCGCATTCATTTTTTGTTTGTAACAATCTTTATGTCCACTTCATTCCTTTAGATGTTTATTTATTTATGTTTTTAAGGAAATGTTACCAGTGCAGGAAGTTTTAATACACCCGTTCTGCTTCCTTAATTTTCGCATCAAATCGCAAGAAGTTATTACAATAATATCGCGATTCCCTTCCAGCAGTTAGTTGCAATAGCGGCAGCCGCCACTCTGCAAAACAATGTTTTGGTTCGGTCCACGAAGTAATGCACGCGGAAACCCAAGGTTTCACTGAATTCTAAACTTTACATAACAATCATAATGCGCCGCGCGCGCGTAACTTGGCAACGCGGAAGAACATCGGAACTGGGCGAAGATTGGTGCTCGGAGGAACGGAAGGATTAACCATCCGTAGACAAAACCTACGTACGTGATCAGTTTAGTTTTAACTGTGTTGCAGGTTTCTAATGAGTGAAGTTAACTTAAAATGAAGTTAATAACCAAGAGTGTAAACAAAATTACTCGTTTAACTCGTCAAACAACTTGAAAGTTTTGTTTTTGAGGCTGATAATTCAGCAAATATTTGAATATGGAATATGCTTCTTAATTTACGTTTTGTGTTCAGTTTCGTTATCTTTTTTGCTGAATTTTAATAACTCCTTAATATATTTAAAATTTTAAACTTTATCAATAAAAAATTATCGACTAACAATACTTCCTTACTTGAAAATCGGTAAAAATTAACGGGATCGAGATATACATTAAAACTTTCAATTCACAAATAAAATAATTATATTTTCTTTCTTTAAAAATGGATAAAAAAAGGGGGGGATTTATTTTTATCAAAATTAAACTTTTCGAATCAGAAAGTGGAAACCTTGTCCCCTTTGGACTTGGTGAAGAAGTATTTAGGTGGAGGCATAATTCTGAGATTTGTTTAATAATTATTATTTTTACTCGTATCTTAGTACGGCGTAATCCAAATAGATATAATTTTACTTGATAACTATGCTCACAAATTCCTCAAATGACGAGCTCAAATTACAACTTAAGACTGTTTAAGGCTATTCCAGAGCACTCTTACCGAAATTTTGGAAGTCAAATGAAAATGGCTGAAAGTTGGTTGTATGAAATGGGAACTTGAATAAAAAAAAAAAAAAAAAATTCTAATGGGACTTTTGGCCATTATAATATACACATTTTGGGTCAATTAGAAAATGAAAGTTTTGGGTGCAATACTTAATTTTGAGGTAAGATTTTTTTTTGTTTAAACACACCTTTGTCTCCGCTCCGAGTTAAGGGAAAATAATTTTATGAAATAATGTTTGATGTACGATTTTTTCGTCCACCGTTTCCATGTGACCATGTGACAAAAAATCGCACATCAAACATTATTTCAGAAAATTATTTTCCCTTACACTCGGATTGGAGACAGAGGTGTGTTAAACAATAAAAAAATTAGTTCAAAATTAAATATTGCACCTAGAACTTTCATTTTCATATTGAACCAAAATTTGCATATAATGGCCCGTCCCGCCCATTTTTTTCTTTTCTTCTTTATTGAAGTTCCTCTTTCATTCAACCAACTTTCAGCCATTTTTCTTTAACTTTTAAAATATCGGTAAGAGTGCTATAGAATAACCTTTGAATAGATTAATATTATTGATAAACCTAAATTGATAAACATAAAGAGTTTGACCCTGAATAAAAGACAAATGCCATGTTCCTAAAAAAAAATATTAGAGTCCAAAGTCGATTCCCGGTTAAGATACTGATTTATTTTGAACCTTTCTTCGTGGGCTTTAACGATTTATCCATCAATATGATTATGGGTTTGGAAGCACACTGCACACCGCATATAATCATGTCCCTCACTAATGATCTGTTCTTGTAACTAAGTGAGTAGACTAATTACAAATTATACAATGAAAAAATTAAAAATTTGGGGAGCTAAAAAAACAAAGGGACTAACAAAATGATTTTTATGGCTATAGCATTTTTTTGGAATGTGTCGTTAAAAATTCGGAAGGCACGAATCCGTTCTGCTTTCTTTAACTTTGGTAGCCGAAAATTCATGCCCTAGCCCAAAAGCGCCCCGGGGAACGCCGGTAAATTAATGAAAAGGACATTTTTTAAGTGTGCCAACTTTAAAAGTTCTTTCTTACAAAAAAAAATTTCACGGGTTTGCTGTGCGCATGGCAGCCAGGTCAGCTGTTTTTCCACGGCAACCATCCCCTTGCCTTGTTTCGCTCTCAGCAGAAGTGGGGCATGTCGCAAGCTGCCCTAGATTACGCGGGGCCCTTTCACTTTCAGACCCTCGGAGCTGTTTAAGCTGCGGTCCTCGCGAACAGCCCCCCTGAAGCTCGCAGTGTCTTTTGAGCGTTTCAAAATAACAATTACTAGATAATATCAAGCATGCACTTGGGATTCCCCCTTGTTACTTGGAATGATGATATGAAACAAGTGGTGACAAGATGTACCAGTCAGTGGCGTAGGGGGGGGGGGGGCAGGGGGCAAAACAAAAATGAGTTTTACTCCCAAATTTTCGTAGAAAATATGCACATACATTTATACAATTCGACGTCCCCTTAGAAAAAAACAAATATGTTTACGTGTATGCTTCGCTTACATAAAAAAAAAGGGTTTGAAATTAACTAAAATGGTCCACTTCACTTAATTTTTTAGGTTTTTGGATCGCAGATAATTGCTGTAAAACATGTTTACAGAGTCCGAGTGCAGTTAAACATGACGAAATAAATGTAGTAGCCGATGGAAAATTTTTTTTTCGACTTCGGCGAAAGGGCCTCCGGCGGTGGGGTTTTGCCCCAGACCCAGCTTCCCCCAAAAAATTGTTAATAAATCCCCCCCCCCAACTTTCAAAACTTCCCCGCGCCTGTATCCATATTTCTTTTTTTGGATTCAGTAAAAATAAGTGAAACCCACATTTTTAAAAGGCTTTTAAAAAACAGTGGCAAGATGGGTTACTGAAAATTTAAAGATAGTTGTAAAGAATGTGAAAGGGGTTATTAGTAAAACTAAACCGGGCCTGACTTTAGAAAGACAAAAAAACTTAAGTGGTGTTTGGGTCGAGCCTCCCGGTGTTGGCGATTTGTTCTTGGGTGGGAGTGGGGCCCAGTATCTATGCCAAGAGGCACATAATAATGAAAATTCTGAATTTTAAATTTTAATGGAAAATTATTTTAAATTTGATTACGTTTAAAACATCTTAAAAATTAAACAGAACAAAAAATTCCAAAAAAAAGTATATGTTTTCATTTTTTACGTTTCAAAATAACAAAAACTGGCAAAAAAGTTGAAGATTTTAACTTTAGGCTGTTGTCCATGTTTGCTCCCTTTCGCAACAAATGAAATTTCGTAATTTAATTTAAGGAAATGTACTTATATTTGAACTTTAACAGTTAAACGAAATTAACAGAAATCAAAAATTTCCCAAAGAAAGTATATGTTTTATTTTCTTTTCAAAATAACGAAATTTCGTACATATAAAAATCTGAGTCCATTTTCTAATGACTTAAAGTTTGGGAAAAAGTTCGGGCCCATTTTGCCGCTTTGTGCTGCAAAATAAGGAGGGGAATATCGTTTTTCCCTTTCTTGATGCCATGCAAATGCTTTGTCTTTCGGAGGGTTTCAAAAAGTTTTTTACTTTTTGAAACTTCTAGACCGAATAAATTTAATTTGTAGCTGCAAAAGAGGGCCAAGCAGCATTGAGCTCATCCACGAGGCCCTATAGGCCCTTTTTGGGGTTGGGCGGCCGGGAAAGCAGGTAAGTATTTTTCTATTATTGGGACTACTTTTTTGTGACAGTCTAGGTAGAATACGTGCCTTTACGCGATGCGAACGAGCTCATTAAATTTGTCTTTTTAAATCGTAATGAAAAAGATAAAAGTTACACGTCACACTGAGCCTTCGGGTTGTAAACAAGAAAAAAGTAAAATATTCAAAACCTTTTGTATCGGGGGGTTATTACATGCAAGGGAGATTTTGATGGAATAAAAATAAGGGGTAGAAACTATGGTAGATCAAAAATGTTTTCCCCTGGGCATTTATATCCAAGTCATTTCTATCAAATCCAATCTATGAATAAATATGAGAACAATCAGCGAAAGTTTCAAAAAAATTTACATGAAGAGTTGGTCGAGGTTTTAAATGTTTTCGCCCAAATCTTGATTTTTTTTTTTGTGTCCTTTAATTAATTTAAAATTTTTAAAAAGTACAGTTAAAAAATTAAAAAAAAAATTTTTCATTTTTTGGGGGGATGTTTTTATTAAAAATTTTAAAAAAAAATAAAATAAAAATAATGGGAAAAGGGATAATGGAAATATTTGAAAATCTTATAAAAAAAAATTTTTTAATAAAATTTTTTCAATTAAAGGGAACGCATTTTTAAAATCAAAGGGGGTTTTTGTTGTTTTGGGGGTAAGTGGGGGGTGGGGGGGGGGTTGGGGGGGGGGGTTTGGGTGGGAGGATTAAAAGGGAAATTATATGGTTTATCAGGAACTTTCAACTTTTTATTTATTTCTGGTTTTTTTTTAAAACAAATTAAAATTGATTTTAGTTTTTTTCCAAAATTAAATGATAAATTTTTTCAAAAACGAGATTAATAAAAGATTACCCCCACTTTTTTGAAAAAATTTAAACCTTTTTTAATAAAATTTTTTTTTTATTTAAAAACTTTTTTATTTATTTATTTTATTAAATTTTTCCCAAATTTTTAAACCCTGAATTTTAACCAAAATTTCAAAAAACCTTTTTAAAAAAACCCCAGGTTTTTTTTTTTTATTTTTAAAAAAAAAAAATAAACAAACCTTTAATTTTTTTTTTTAAAAATTTAAACCCAAACAAAAAATTTTTGTGGGAAAAATTTTAAAAGTTTTTGAATTTTAAAAAATGCTTTTTTTCTTTTGTTTTTTAAAATTTTTTTAAAAATAAACTTTTTTAAACTAAAAAATTTTTTTTAAAAGAAAAATTAACCGGTTTCACTCGGTTGGGCATTTGGTTTTTTAAAATTTTTTTTTTAAGTTGGAAGATAGGTTGGCGGAAAACCTTGGGTTTCCGAAAAAAAATAAAAACCATTTCCCTGGTTGTTTTACCTTAAAAAATTTTTCCCCCCATAATCCCCGTTTTTCTTTTTTAAAATTAATTTCTAAAGCCTTGGAAACGGGAATTTTCCACCAATCCCTTTTATTTAAAAATTTTAATTGGTTACCCATTACGACCCCAGCCGGGTTATTGTGGGGAAAAAAGGGATTTCTTCCATGGCGGGGGCCAAAACTTTTTTTTTTCCCCCTTTTCCCAAAAAGAACCCAAAAGGAAAAGCCACTTAGTTTTAAAAAATTTTTCAAATACTTGGGCCAAAAATCCCCCCAAAATTAAAAAATTTTTCGCCAAATAAAAAAAAAATTTTTGGGGGCCCCCCCAAAACTTACATTTTGGTCCCCGCAAAAAAGAAATTTTTAAGGACCTCCCCAAAATATTAACTTTTAAAAATTGAGGTTTTATTTTTGTTCCTTTAGGGCCGTTTCTTAAAATCGCCCCTTTTTGGTTTGGGGCCCCGTTTTCCTTTTTTTTAAACTAAAAAATGGTTTTAAATTAATATAAAAATTTTTAAAAAGATTTTCCTTTCCCTTTTTTCCCCCTTGAAAAAGGGAAAAATAAAATTCGATTTTATGGGTTTTTAAAGTAAATTGCAAAATAATCTTTTTAAAAAGGTTTTTATTTAAAATTCCCCTTCCGCTTTCCCTTTGGAAACCCATAAGGACTACCCCAAAAAAAAAACCCCCAAATTTTTTTTTTTTAAAAAAAGGGGTTTTTGGCCATTGACTTATTTAATCCCCCCTGTTTTTTGCTAAATTCCGCTAAATAAATCCCCAATTTAACATTTATTTTAAAACAATGATTTCCAAATTATTTTTTTTCTCCCCCTTTATTTTCCCGGGTTTTTTTTTTATTCTTTTAAAAAAATTTTTCTGTTCCTTACAAAAAAATTTTTCAAAAATTTATAAAAATTATTTCTATTTTAACTTAATAACATTAGAACATTATGACGTTTATTATATTATTATAAATTTTTTCATTTTCGGGCAATTTTTAAATTTAAAAAAAAATTTTAAAAAAGATGAAGATTAAAAAGGGGTTTAAAATTTTTTAAAGGAAAAATTACTATTAAAAGCTTTTTCGAAAACCCCTTTTAAAAAATTATTTAAACATTCACAAAAACTCTTAATTTTAAAGAATTGGAAAAAATTAAAATTTTTTTCTACCCCAATAAAAGTTTAAGGGGAGTAAAAACTTTTTTAAATCCCCAAAATAAAAAAATTTAAAAAAACGCCAAAACCCACACACCAAAAAAAATGGATTTAAAAAAAAGCCAAGTACTTTTTCCACTTTGGATTTTTAACTTTTGAAGTGCCCAAAACCACAAAACGGCAAAAAGGTTTAATATTTTTTTAAAATTAAATTTTTCAAATCCTTTTTTTTTATTAATTTTACGAATAAAAAATTTTTTTTTTTAAAAATGTTTTCCCAGTCGTTTTAAAAAAAAAAATTTGGAAATTAAAAGTAAAATTTCACTTTTTTTAGGGTTATTTTTTTGATTTGGGGTTTTCTGTATTTTTAAAATTTTTGTATTTTGGGCTCATTCTTTTTCGTTCCGCCCCAATTATTTTTTAAAAAAAAAATTTTGTCAATTTAATTCAAGGTTTAAATTAAAATTAAAAAAATTGTCCAAAGATTTTTTTAAACAATAAGGGTTATTTTAAATAATTCTTTTTTTTTTGTTTTTTTAAAACTTTTTTAACCTTTCCGAATTTTTTTTAATTTTCTTTCAAAAATTAAACACAATTTTTTTCCTTAAAATCGTTGTCCCCCTTTTTTTTAAACCTGGGGGATTAAATACCCTTTATGTGGGTTTTGTGTTTGTAAAAGTTATTAAAACGTGAGTATATTTTGTGTGAATGGGGGAAATAGTATATGTTGGAAAAAGGGTTTTGTAGAGGTGTTATTAATAAGGGAGAAATTAGTGAGTAAAGTGTTAGTTAGTATTAAAAAGTATTTTAGAAGGTTTTTAATTGGTTTGTATTAGCAGAATTTGGTATAAGGAGTTATATAGTATGGGTTATGTAATATTAAATGTTAATTTTAAATAGATATAGTATAAGTAGTATGAGTGAAGGTTTTTATTTTAGGGAAGTTTATATAGTTTTGGAAAAATATAGTTAAATTAAGGGTTTAATGAAAATAAAATAAAAAAAAAAAAAAAAATTTTTTT
The DNA here is from genome assembly GCA_024449915.1 of Sweltsa coloradensis. Lineage (NCBI taxonomy): Eukaryota > Metazoa > Arthropoda > Insecta > Plecoptera > Chloroperlidae > Sweltsa > Sweltsa coloradensis. The sequence goes on from JAMZAV010001199.1 coordinate 77,066, forward strand.
TTTTTTTTTTTAGTAAAGATAGTAGTAAAGGGGGTATAAAATAAAAATTATTGAGCCAAAGCGATTCCGTTAAGAAGATATTTGAACCTTTCTTCGTGGGCTTTAACGATTTATCCATCAATATGATTATGGGTTTGGAAGCACACTGCACACCGCATATAATCATGTCCCTCACTAATGATCTGTTCTTGTAACTAAGTGAGTAGACTAATTACAAATTATACAATGAAACAATTAAAATCGGGAGCTAACAAAACTACGGACTAACAAAATAGCATTTTATATGGCTAAAGCATTTTGTTGATATCGTGTCGTTAAAATTCGGAAGGCACGAATCCGTTCTGCTTTCTTTAAATTTGGTAGCGCGAATTCATGACCTAGACCAAGACGCGCCGGTACGCCGGTAAATTAATGCAAAGGTACATATTTCTAAGTGCTGCCAACTTAAAGAGTTCTTTCTCTCACTATTTCACCGGGTCTGCCTGTGTCGCATGGCAGCCAGGTCCAGCTGTTCTCCACGGCAACCATCAGTCTTGCCTTGTTTCGCTCTCAGCAGAACGTGTGCATGTCGCAAGCTGCCCTAGATTACGCGCGGTCCTTTCACTTTCAGACGCTCGTGAGCTTTGCTAAGCTGCGGTCCTCGCGTAACATGCCAACCTGAAGCTCACAGTGTCATGAGCGTTCTTCAAATAACAATTACTAGATACTATTCAAGCATGCACTTGGGATTACTACTCACTTGTTACTTTCGGAATGAATGATATGAAACAAGTGGTTGACAGTAGCATGTATCCAGTCAGTGGCGTAGGAACCGGGGGGGGGGAGGGGGGCCAAAACTAAAATGAGTTTTACTCCCAGAATTTCCGTAGTAAATATGCACATACACTTATACAATTCGACAGTCACCTTAGTAAAACAAATATGTTTACGTGTATGCTTCGCCATTACATAAAAAATAAGGTTGAAATTAACTAAAATGGTCCACTTCACGTTAATTTATTAGGTTTTTGAATCGCAGATAATTGCTGTAAAACATCGTTTACAGAGTCCGAGTGCAGTTAAAACATGACGAAATAAATGTAGTAGCCGATGGAAAATTCTTTTTCGACTTCGGCGAAAGGGCCTCCGGCGGCTGGGGCTTTGCCCCAGACCCCAGCTTCCGCCCACAAAATCTGCTAATAAATCCCCCCCCCCCCAACTTTCAAAACGTTCCTACGCGCCTGTATCCAGTATTTCTGTTTTTGGATTCATCGTAAAAATAAGTGTAACCACATTATTAGGCATAAACAACAGTGGCACAGCTAGGTTACTAGAAAATTAAGATAGTTTGTCAAGAATGTGCAAGGGTTATTAGTAAAACTCAATCCCGCCTATGGCTTTAGAAAGACAAGAAAACTTCAAGTGGTGTTTGGGCTCGAGCCTCCCGGTGTTGGCGATTTGTTTCTTGGGTGGGAGTGCGGGCCCAGTATTCTTAATCCCAAAAGAGGGCACCATAATAATGAAAATTTTCTTTTACATTTAATTTAATGGAAATATACTTTAATTTTGATTACGTTTAAACACCCTTAAGAAATTAAACAGAAATTCAAAATGCAAAAAGAAAGTATATTTTTTTTTCATTTTTCCCCTTTTTAAAAAATAACAAAACCGGGCCCAAAAATTTTAAAGGGTTTTTAAAACTTTAGGCTGTTGTCCATGTTTGTTTACCTTCGCAACAAATAAAAAATTTCGGTAACTTTAATTTAAGGAAATGTACTTTATATTTGATTACATTAACAGTTAAACGAAATTCAACAAAAATTTCATAAATTCCCAAAGAAAGTATTTTGTTAATTATTTTCCTTTTCAAAATAAGGGAAACTTGGGCAAACATAAAAAAAATCTGAGCCCCACTTTTCTAATAAAAAAATTAAAGTTTGGGAAAAGTTCTGGCCACTTTTTCCGGGTCTTTTGCTGCAAAATAAGGAGGGGAATATCGTATTTCCCTTTTTCTGATTTTCCATGCAAATGCTTTGTTTTTTTCGTTGAGGGGGTTTTACAAAATTTTTACGGTTTTTTAAACTTCTAGACCGAATAAATTTAATATTGTAGCCTTTCAATAAGAGGGGGGCCCAAACAGGCATTGAGCTCATCCAAAGAGGGGCCCCCTATTTTCGGCCTTTTTGTGGTTGGGGGCCGGGAGAAGGGAGGTCAAGTATATTTCTCATTACTTAGGAACCCACTTTGTTTTGTACAGTCTAGGTAGAATACGTGCCTTTTTCGGGGATGCGAACGAGCTTTACTTAATTGTCTGTTTAATCGTAATGATAAAAATAAAAGTTACACGTCCCCACTGAGCCTTTCTGAGTTGTAAACAAGAATAAAGTAAAATATTCAAAAAACCTTTTTTATCGGTTGGGTTATTACATTGGGAAGGGAAATATTTTGAAAGGACATTTAAAAAATTTAAGGGGAGAAAATATGGTAGATCAAAAAAATTTTCTTCCCTCGTTTCATTTATATCTCAAAGTCACTTTCTATCAAATCCAATCTATGAATAAATATGAGAACAATCAGCAGCAAATTTCAATTTAAAATTTACATAGAAGAGTTGGTCGAGGTTTTAAATGTTTTCGCCTAAATCTTTTAATTTTTCTTTTTGTGTTTTTTACCCGTGGCGTACAATTAGATTAATGTCAACCCAAATTTTTTTCACGGGACAGACATCTCAAAAAATAGGGGCCCTACATATAAGCTACAGTTTATCATTTGTAGTGAGGGTTTATGCCTATGGTTATTTTACAACCCAAAAATTTTTTAAAAATTTCAAAATAAAATGGAAATATATACACTGTGGGATCAACTGGCAGAATATATTTGAAATACTACTGTATAGAAAAAGTTTTATTAAAGCTTCATTGATGTTTTCGAATGTAAAGGTTTAACTGCATTAAAATCAGTCCACTCCAGGCGAGGTTTTTATAATGAATAATGATGAGGGTATATGTGGTGGTGGTGGTGGTGGTGGTGGTTGAGGGGGGGGGGGCTTTGGGTGCTGCTAGGATAGTAAAGGGATGAATTATAGTAGATTTCCTCACGAACGAACTAAATTCACTACTGGTTTCATTTTATGTTGCTGGAACTTTTCGAAAACAAATTCAAAATTAGTATTTTTCAGTTGGTGTTTATCCTATGCATATTATAAAGTGATGGAAGTTTATTTTGCACAACGAGAGTTCAATATAAATGATTCCAGTGCTTCACACCACTTGATGAATAAAAAATTAAGCACTTTATTTAATTACATTAATTCTGTTGGATTTGGTTGTATATTTCATTGACTATTTTGTATTTATTTATTATTCATTCAATTTCACAATCATTATATTAATTTACACAATGCACTACTTATTAACCTGGATATATTACAATAAACACATTTTTAAAACTTGACACAGGTTATTTTTATTTTTATATTTGAACAAATATATAAAAATAAAAATAACCTGTCTCAAGTATTAATCAATTATTATTCTTATCAAGCTTAATTTACAACAATACAAAATTCTATGTGCGCAAACATTTCTAATACGTTACTAAAAATTTAGTACATGTTAATATACATTGCATTTTTGACGTTGTTATAATTATTGTATAAATAGTATAGTTCTTTTTACGGAGAACATTACTTTTTAAAGTAGAACAAAATTAATCCTTGATCAGTTCATTCGTCGGATTGGACATATTGTGTGTAATATATTTTTAAACTTTGATATTATTAATTAGCTAGTGATTAGATAGCTGTAGGCGGCAAACAGCCATTGTAGAATTCCGTGACACGATCAAAACTAAAAAATCCATTTACCATGTCGTTGTTTTAAGTCCATCCAATGACTATTAGGCTCGCCCTTATAACTCCCAGCGTTCCTTCTACATTCTGCACGACCTGATAAGTTTCCGTAAAGCACGTTAAATCGGCAATTGTTCCACCAAAGTGCCATATCATTACCTGATTATTTCCGTATTAGTCGCGCTCTGCACCTGCGAGTCTGACGAGCCGCTGATGTCACTTGGACTTCATTGTCGGGACAATGACGACGGTACTTTCTTCCGCCCTAGCGGTGGACGTGGAAACCACTTTCTTTGCAGTGGAGCCAGAACGAAACCAACAGGACAAGCCACTTAGTTTTAAAATAATATATTCTAATACTTTGCCCAAATCAATTCAACTCCAAATATCCACATATATTTTTACAGCAACTTAAAAAATATCTACCTATTACAGGGAGTGAAGCCTTCCCCATAGCATTACATTTCTCGTTGTCCGTCCGTCAAATAGGAAGAATTTGAAAACCCGGCACCTCCACCAAAAGTGATCAACTTCGCATAGATTAGGTTTTATTATGTATCCTTGTTCGGCATTTGTTGTCTTTGTAGCTACGCTCCCTATTTTGGATCCTCCTCCCTTTCCTTGACAACTTAAAACAATGTAGTGTGTGTATTAATCAACATCAAGAAGTTCTTAGGTTATGATTTTCCTTTCTCCATTGTCCGTCCTTGAAGAAGAATCTATCAAAATGTCAGATCTTGATACTGGGTTTTATCAAAGATAAAGGTTGCAACCTTCATAATCTTAGTTGATCATTTGAAGCGTGTTGTATTTATATTCCTCCTGTCTATTCCAAATAATCTCCTTAGGAACCTATAATGTTTGATCTACCTCCGAAAAATAAAGTTACCTCCAAATCGTTTGTTTCTTATTTATATATTACGAGTTTAATTGCGCCATTGACTTATTTAGGTAACAACCGTGCACGTGAGTTTTCTCGCTAATTAACCAGTCTAACCTGACAGGCAGCTCGCTGCAGATATTAACATTAATTTTATCTGTGTGACACGGGAACAATAGATTTCCAATTATTTGCTCTTGGCTCGGCCAGCGTTTCATCTGTCAGACATGGGTGCTTATTGAATTATTCCGTTCAGCACATTTTACGTCCGTCATGTCACAAAAATGTGCTTCTACGTTTCGAGTATTAATGTGAGTTCGTCATATAGAGCAAGCGATTTAACTGGTTTACAGTAATCCATTTATGACATACGTCACTGCATGAGCGTAAGTGAGTTATACTTCATTATCCTGACGCTTTTATTTGCTACTCATCTAGGAACTTTCAAGTTTTTATATTAGATTATACTAGTTATTGAATGAAGAAGTCAAAACGGTTCATAAACATATTTTTACGACCCAAAACGTTACTACTATAATACGCTTTGATCGATATACGCTTCCACATATTCACGGATTATTTATTATTGAAACACATTACACAATAACAAATACATGTGAATTATACATGTAATTGGTAAAACCATTAAAATTCTTTGTACATCTCATACTCATCACATATGTATACGTTATAGCGTCAGTAAATTACTGTTAGTATTATCCCACACATAACAAAAACTTGTAAAAATACAGCCAAACCTTACACACTCAAAAGAAATGAGATCTAAAAAAAGTGCCAAGCTCATCTACGTTTCCACATTTGCGCATTCTTAATTCATAAACGTACAGTGTCCCATAACAACATCCTTTAAAAGCTTGGCAAAATAGAATTTGCAACTATTAATTTAAACGTAATAGTTCATTCAAATTCTTTTTTTCTCATTAATTTTAACGTAATGGCCATGCAAATTCTATTTTGCCAAGCTTTTCAAGAATGTTGTTACGGGACGCTGTACGTTTATGAATTAAGAATGCGCAAATGTGGAAAAGTAGATGAGCTTGGCACTTTTTTTAGATCTCATTTCTTTTGAGTGTGTAAGGTTTGGCTGTATTTTTACAAGTTTTTGTTATGTGTGGGATCTCATTACTTTTTCAAGTTCCATTGCATAATTATTTGTTAAAAAATAATAATTTTATCAAAGTCAATTTAATTGCTATATGGTATTACCAATTAACAATAGAATGAAAAAATATAGTGGTCCAAAGACTTGCTTTTTGTAAACAATGAAGGCGATTACTGTCACGTAACTATAGTTACTTGTTGATTGTATGCCTGTATAAGGCTTATTTTAAAACCTTTATTTGGAAGCCTTCCAGCAATTTTTTTTTAACTTTTTCTTTCAAAGGGAATTACATCACTATTACCTTAATGTCCATGTAAAATATGAACGTTGTAGCCCCACCCGTTTGGTCAGAATCGCTGGGCAATTGAAACTGACTGATTAGATAGTAGTAGTAGTAGTAGTAGTAGTAGTAGTAGTAGTAGTAGTAGTAGTAGTAGTAGTAGTAGTAGTAGTAGTAGTAGTAGTAGTAGTAGTAGTAGTAGTAGTAGTAGTAGTAGTAAGTAGTAGTAGTAGTAGTAGTAGTAGTAGTAGTAGTAGTAGTAGTAGTAGTAGTAGTAGTAGTAGTAGTAGCCAGTAGTAACTAACATCCTTCTTAAAGTGATTTTGAGCATGTTTCAATTCATATTTTCAACAAGAAGGAATGCTCGTACCCCAACCAAATTTGGCATGTGATGTCGGGTACCTAAATCCCATCGATTTTGATAGTTTTCAAATTCACATCACGTTTCATGATGGCTGGGTGACACCCTCGAAATCACCCCAACTCTGCTTGCTGTATAAGGTGCCTGAGTGTGTATAGCGCACCGCGGCTTGGCTGCGGCGCCCTAACGGGCACCTAGACTAGATTAACGTCAAAATTGGTCGCAACTATGCTTTGTGAAGAATACATTATTATTGTTTTATACTTTGACAATTCCTAGTGTTTAAAATCAATTTATTCTCAACGCCAGTGTTTTAGGTTTTATCAGACAGTTTTTTTTTACTATGAAGTGAAAACTTTACAGATAACTTACGTTAGTAAACAAAAGTATCTTTATTAATTGATTTCGATACCATACACTTTACGAAGTTATAAAATGTGTGTAATTGTGTTCACATTATTCATTTATTATTTATAAAATAATATTGATGTTTTGTGGCAACATGACCTTTAAAAACTTGGGTGGTAGTTACTTTAGTACAAGGAAGTTTGTACAACATATATCTTTAGTTCTGAGTAAGATTTTGAAAATACATTTTGATAGCATACACATTAATAAAAGTTTTAAAAGTTTGTGTTACTGTATAAGTGAGCATTGCTCTTTTCTGGCAGTACAAACTCGGACAAGCATGTCTGTATTTAGTTTTGTCATGCTATTTTGGAAAACTAGAATTTCTTTCAAAACCTCTTCGTATAGAAGCAGCGATAAATTTTGATTGGTTTCAGAATTAGCCTGCCCTATCCCCGCCCGCCCCTGACGTTAAGCTGCTTACGGGAGATTGTTAAGTGTCTCGTGTTTTCATCGCAAGGGCAAGGTTGTATTTTCAGATGAACAATGCCCTTTCTACTTTAATCCTTATTACATTGGAAACCTTCTGTAGACAGTATACCCAGTAAGTTGTGTACTGTATTTAATAACAGTATATAAAAAGCTAGAGTGGTGTAATAACTTTAATGCATAATATCCAAATATGAATTGTTCAATTGCAGTATTAAAGCTAGAGTGGTGTATACTTAATCAATATCCAAATATTGAATTGTCTCAAAATGACTCCATCACACAATCGTGCTGCCCCAAGTAGTTGTGTTGTCAAAATAAGTCAATGCACAGATACAATATTATTAATTGTACATAATAAATGCAGCCAATCTGTTTTTGCATTTACTGTATCGCTAAGTTGGTCGTAACCAAGATGTCTGACGTGGGGAAGAGTTTTTAATTTTAATATTCTAATTAGCAACTGTTGGCTCTAATTATCCCACTTACTTCGAATTACGCGATCATTTTGTGAATGGCCATCAAATAATGCTAATTTCTTGTTATACGTAAGATGTGTTTTCCGTAGTAAACGCACTTTCTCTAGTTGGTATTTTAAAATATGATTTTACCATACTCGAACTTTAGCAATGGTCTATGACGAAAACTAAACGTGCAAGCTATAACAAAAAATGTTGTGTCGTCCTAACTAATGACTATAAAAGCAGGTGATTATAATCATAGAAACATTAGGTAGGTAAAGCTTTATCAAACTTTATACTCGTCATAATGAAGCAATAATAAGCCTGTGGAAAGAGTTTGTTGCTTGGAGTCGATGTGGCAGTGGAGTGAGTGTGTGGTGCGGCTCATTAGGCCGGGTGTCACACTATCCCGTTCGACGGTCCCGCGAAAGCGGATGCGCTTTTGCGGGATGGCCTCTACCATGTCACACCAATCCGGTTAATTGCGTTTTAGCAGGACATAAACTGGTCAGTTCTCCTCGAGTAGTGAACGTGGTGAGTCGACTACTCATGGAAAAGGTGGTGGAAACAATTGAAAAAAACTTGAAAACGGTCCGTTTAAAACGGGACAGTGTGACACCTTGCATTTAACTGCGTGTGTTGTCGCTCACATCCCGCTGTCCGTTCATCCCGTTTCGCGGCAGCATGTTGCGGTAGTGCGTTAGAAACGGACAGGTGTGACACGTCGCATTTAAAACCATGTACCGTCACCCATCCCGCAAAAGCGCATCCGCTTTCGCGGGACCGTCAGAACGGGATAGTGTGACACCGGCTTTTACACACCCATGTATCGACACCCGAATGTGGAAAGAGTTTGTTGGCAAGGAGGGGGACAGTCATTTCTTCCCCGAATGTGGAAAGAGTTTGTTGCTTGGAGTCCGATGTGGCAGTGGAGTGAGTGTGTGGTGCGGCTCATTACACCCCATGTATCGACACTCGAGCAAGGAGGGGGACAGTCATTTCTTTCACCCGCACTCGACCGAGAACACGGAGTTGTTAGTCACGACCGCGCGAGGCGCGAGTTGTCGAGCGTGACACTCGAGAAACTAAACTCTCGATTCCAGCGACGTAGACGTTATTACAACAATCGATTATTTGCATCCTCTTTTAGTCACAGTCTTGGCTTGGCAGGGTTTTACAAACCACTGAGGTGGTATTGGACCTTAATTTTTTATAAGCTCCCGTCTCTCCTCCCCCTAACCCCATCTCCCCGCCCCGCCGTAGAGACTTGCGAATTGGGCATTTACATGTAATAATGATCTTTACTAATATCGATAATCGATACATCATATCGTATAAGAAAAAGCTAATTACCAATGAAAGATTTAGCTGTTATTTGTCGTACCACAAAATAAGTTTACCGTCGTATATTTTGTAATTTGCAGAACGCAACCAGCTTAGAGTAGTTGAACATGCAGTGTCATCCTGGACTTATAAAATCATATTATTGTGATTAAGTGAAATGAATCATTTCGCCGTATTCGTTAGTGAAACTTATGTATTTTCTACCAGGAATTTTCGGCAGATATGGTATTTTTAGCTAGAGTACCGGTGCACTTCTAATAATTAGTAACAATAGTGTGAAACTTACTTCATTGTGCTTAACTCGTTTTCCACAGGCTCCATTGATGTCGTTAAGCTTTAATTATTAACAAAACATTTTTTACTATCATAATATTATACTCATATGTGCTTGTACTGTTAGACTGGTAACGCATTGTCTTTTTCTGTAATATTCATTAATAATCCCTTATTTTGTAGTCTGTTACTTTGATGAATTCTCTTTTCTCAATAGTCCAAAGAGTAATCGCTTATTTTTTGGTACAAGACAGTATTGTTTACACACGCATAGATCTTTTAGTTCTGATTCAGGCTTCCACTTTGTCCAGCCCTGTACCCTACCATCATCATCCTGGTGGTGTTGTACTTGTATCACTAGGCTTTAGCGAGTACAGTGAGATAAACTATACCTGTTTCACGTTTAGAGGTTAAATTCGAAACCACACCGTATATAGAACTATGTCTGCATACACTTTATAGTGTAGACGGCTGTGTCGGTGTATTTGATATTATGCCACTACTTTCAGTACAGTACAGGCAGAGGCTCACAAACAATCCATTGTTGTTCTATAGTAAAGTTATATTTGGCCTGGTAACATGGTAGACATTCTGTGTGGGTGTATTTGGTAATATTATGTCACTATTTGCAGACTCTCAAACAATTCATTGTTATTCTAAAGCTAGTTAATACTTGGCCTGGTAATGTAACAAATCTATCAACTCGGATTTTAGTTGGGCTGCGGTATGATATATTATATACAATATCGAAATCACACGAAAATTATTTCCACGTCAATCAAAATGTAAAAAGTACAAAAATTGTTTCAAAAGAGTATGCATAGGCCTGTTATACAAAAAGTGTGGCTAAATAGGGTTGATATTTCAATAAAATCGTTTCTAATGTTTACGTTTTCATTCGCGTTAAGGGACCCGGCACCTCCACCATAACGCCTGAACTAAGTCTGAAATAGTAGGCTTCTTGGCACCTGCAACATAACTGAACCGAAATTTGAAGAAATAAATCCATTTTTATGAGGTCTTTAAAACAAAAGGGCCTAAACGTTTACATGTCAAAAACTGTTATCATTGTCTTCATTTTTCACGTTTTTAATCTTTTTTCTTTTTTCTTGATTTTTTATTTATATTTCGATATGAAGTCTAGATATTGATATCTAAAATCTTCCCACACATCGGTATCGTATCAAAATGTCGATATATTAGCCCAGCCCTAGATTTTACGATGAGCGTATTGAAAGAAATTATTTCCCAAGCTCTCGTCTTCCTGGATAAAAAGGGGAATCTCCCTCCCTCCCTCCAAGTTCATCACTTCGTGTTATATTTTCAATTTACTTTCAACACATTTATCATGTTGCAAACATTCTTTCTGCGGTGGCGGCGAGGGCGGGGTTGATAGATCGGTTGTAAGGTCAGCAATATTGGACATTTTAACGCCCGCATATTCTGCATTCCACGATGCCCTAGCTAGACCCACACGCCTTGAGGCCGCCTGAAATCAATTTGGTTGATTTTACGTTTTGATGACAACAAATTGAAAGGAAAGTTGAAATCAGAGGGAGAGACAGACGACGAAATGATGTTTTAAAACGTGATGCAATATATTTTTTACGTTGTGATACGTTACTTCATACAAACCCCACAGTTAGTGAAAGGCAGCGGCGACAAGTTGGAAAGCCCCTGCCTGTCTCGTAGCTGGTGGGCTCGTCAGCAAGGATGAGTGTCTAATATTAGTAAAGAAAATACGTGTACATCGACTAATTCACATAATATTATCTAGACGGTGAATAAAAATATGGTATCGATCCCTTAATATTTGGAGACCAACTTCTTCTAACTTCAAACAAAAAACGATCGGGATGGATTTTTTATTTCTAAATTGTATTAAACAATACGGATAGTTGCACTTACGTTCTTACCATTAAAAGTCAATTGTTACATTCTTCTTATGTCAAAGTTTGAAAATTCTCAGCTAGGAATAATTAATAACACATAAAAAAAAACTTGTAGAAATACAGCCAAACCTTACACAATCAAAAGGAATGAGATCTAAAAAAAGGGCCAAGCTCATCTACCTTCCACATAAACGTACAGTGTCCCATAACAGCAGCCTCGAAAAGCTTGGCAAAAGAGAATTTGCGAGTATTAATTTAACGTAATAGTTTTTCCAAGTTCTTTTTTTCTAATTAATTTAAACGTAATAACATGCAAATTCTATTTTGCCAAGCTTTTCGAGGATGCTGTTATGGGACACTGTACGTTTATGTGGAAGGGTAGATGAGCTTGGCCCTTTTTTTAGATCTCATTCCTTTTGAGTGTGTAAGGTTTTGGCTGTATTTCTACAAGTTTTTGTTATGTGTGTGATCTCATTACTTTTTCAAGTTCCATTACAAAATTATTTGCTAAAAATATAATATTTTTATCAAAGTTGATTTAAATTCTATGGTATTAGCAGTAACAATATAGGATGTAAAATATCTAGACCCGGATTCATGTACATCCTGGGTATAGGTGGTATAACTATGGTTTTAACGACGGTATAAGGACTGGACCCCAATTCTTGAGTTCGTGGGAGATGAGTTGAAAACCCCAATTTGAAAACGAAGTCGTTTTCGTTTACGAAGGAATTGGTATTCTTGAACGGTATCGTGGAAAACATGGGTTGTGAGTTGAAAGCATTGATATTAATTAAACCCCTATAGTAGGCTAGATTAGCAGTCTCCTATACCTCCGCACAGGCGCGAGCGTAGCAAATTGAAGACTCAACCGGCCCATTTCAAGATGGCGATTTTGGTGTTTTAATTTATGCTTTTTTAATGCAATAAAGTATTTTACTGGATTGTTTGATATGGTTTTAGCTTGTGCAGCATGGTATTAAACAAAAGAAACAATACGAAGTGATTGCATAAGGGGAAATTTTTAGTAATCATTTGTTGTTAAAGGCTAGTATGCTTACCTGTCAACCTGGCGGCAATCTTGAGAACTATTTGGCCACAAATCGCTCCCTTTTGATTAACATGTAAACTGTCATTTTAAGATGCTTCTAATTGTACCGGAAGTGGACCACCGACTGCTGGTCTAGCCAATTATATAGGATGTCTATGGTTGAAAGAGTATCACGAAATCCAAACACTTTAAAAAGATTTGCGTATAGCAAAGAGCTCGAAAAAGTTCTATATTTATTCTAGATGGCAGTGCCTTCATAAACGCGGGCCAATCGAAAGACAAGTTGTATGAAATGATTTGATTGTTGCAATTATGTAAACAAACAGTTGAGCAAGTTCATATCAGAACAATGTTGTGCTGGCATAGGGTTGGCTAGGCTTGTCAACATGTAATGTAAGTATGAATTTACTAGTCCTATAGCCAAATGGAACTTTAGACCTACACTTTTGCATTATAAATAATTTTCCACATCTGGGCCTAGCCCAGGGACGGTTTCTGATTTGTTTTATGAGAGTATAATGACACCTTTTCTCGTTCCACACAAAGAAGAAAAATTTTAAATGTCCGCTATTTGTTTACGTATCGCACTTTCCCGCCTAACTCTGCTTATACCGTCAACAAGTGTCAAGTAACTATGGTTACTTGTTGATTGTATGCCAAGTGTTTTTAAGGCTTTTTTAAAACCTTTATTTGGAAGCCTTAAAAAAAAAATTTTCAACTTTTTTTTTCAAAGAGAACTATATTTCTATAACCTTAATGTCCATGTAAAATATGAACATTGTAGTCCCACCCGTCTGGTCAGAATCGCGGGCCGACGTATTAGATGTTAGCAGTAGCAGTAGTAGGCAGTAGTAGGCAGTAGTAGGCAGTAGCAGTAGCTAACATCCTTAAAGTGATTTTGAGCATGTTTCAAGCCATTTTTTCACCAAGAGGAATAATCGTACCCCAATAAAATTTGGCATGTGTTGTCAGGTACCTAAATCCCCTCGATTGTGATAGTTTTCAAGTTCACATCACGTTTTCATGACGGCTGGGTAACACCTCGAAATCACCCCAACTCTGCTTGGTGTATAAGGTGCTTGAGTGTGTAGCGCACCGCGGCTTGGCTGCAGCGCCCTAACGGGCACCTAGATGAACACTATTAAATCTGGCACGATACATAATAAACATGTGTTTCCAATGTGTCAACAAACATTCACGGAAATTCGTGAAATTTACAACCAACATGACATAATGCACACCTCCTCCTTTAAATACTAGTAGCCTTTACTAGAGAAAACACCTAGCTATTAAAACTGCACCTACTGTATGTTTAATAGTTTCAACTTTCGTTGATCAGTAGCTGGAATGAACGTTGTCTGTATGTAAGGTGAAAAACAATAATCCTACATCAACGTACATTGAATTTCTCCTCTCCATGTAATAATAGGGTCCAGTCTTCTTGCCAAAGCACCGCAATTTTCCCATTAGCCACATTCCACAATAATTATATACAAACAACTCATGACGCTTTCAGGGATTGTTTACTAATCTAAAACTAACAAGAAAAACATAAATGAATGACACAGATAACAATAGAGACGATGAGGGAGCGGCACATGCAAGAGAAAACCGAAGTTGTGCAGCAAACACGTTGTGTAGGCTACTCTCTTGTATATATCTGTGATTGACACGAGTTTTATCGGTAGCTCCACTTCCCACACTCGCCAGTGCACTTGCACCGACGATACCATCTCCGAGAGACTCGAGTTTCACAATAATTAAAGTTTCTCGACACCTTCAATCAGTACATGTTGTCTTGCTCTGTCACCCATTGCAGGCTGAGCTAGATGGAAAGTGCTGGATGGTTGGGCACAGGACAATTTTTTTATTACTAATGACCCACTACTTTGAAGTAAATTATGTACGCAGCAATTTGCACAGAAATTAGTACTACTGTATTTACATGGTACGTCCTAACACGAAGTTAGATTTTTTAGGCTGGTGTGGTGTTACAATGACAAACCTATTTAAACTTAGCAGATACAAATTTGTGAATTTTATTCATAAACTGAAAGTTGTTCGTCATAATTTGTATTGCAATATTGTTAAAATGCTATTTATTTATGTATTTATTTATTCAACGTCTATCATTTTTAGTTAAAAAAGGGCAACTAAATAAATCTAATTGCATAGATGCAGACACAACAATGAACTACAGTTAAGTAAATATTTGAAATAGTAATATTACAACAACAACGCATTAAAACACAACAATTTTGGTAACAAATTTATCAATTATTTAATAAACCAAATACAAAAAAGGGTTGGGGGAAAAAAGAAAAGGAAATGAAAAAAGAAAAGATTTTTTTTTAATCATCGAAAAATAAAATAAAGAAAACTGATTTGTTAGACAAACCCATTCAAACGAATATGAGGCTTGCCAAAAATCAGCAACAACAAATCATTGAGTCAACAAACTTTCACGGAAGAAACCACCGAACGCGAATCTTCATTCTTGTGTTCAAATCTTGATATATTATTAAATGCACAACTATTAATTTCTAAAAAAAAGAATTAACCAATCAGGGACGTAGTTTTAGATGTAAATCAAGTTTAATGACTATTTCATTACTTTGATTAAATTGTAACTTCGACCAAGACAGAGGCAGCACAAAGTTCATCTATATCCTCTTCGTCCCGCGCACTTTCCAAACTGGTTTAATAAAACTTTAATCTTTAAATGGATTTTATTCGTTTGTCTTGCACCTTATTGAAGCCTCGGTGTTTTGCATTTAAAGCTGGCGCCGGCCGGAGTTGTTGACTCCCGTGTTACCGTGTGGCGTGGGCTGGAGCTGATGGGGTTATCAAACCTGCGTTCCTCTGCCTCTGTTGGCTAATGAAGCGTATAATGCGCAACAGGCTGTGCGGAACCTTAAGTCTAAATACGATATGGTAGCCCAATCGTAGGAGGGAAGTCGGCTTTTGGGATATACATTTTCCAGTTCACGAGAAAAAAATTGATTTATCTAAAATTTTGCAATCTTGGTCAAAATAGGATTTTCGTTTTGTACTTTTTAATTGATTTCTACATTCCCTCAATAGATATACTCCCTCTTGATATAGATATTTATATATTTACTTCGATCTTTGATCATGTTTTAAGTACAAAATAGTCCCCTTTACTTATGATGCGTATCAACTTATGTTTTGCTCATCTGTGCTTTCAAAAGAGATATTGTCACTCTCACAATGTACTGTTCGGTCGAAACTCGTGGTTCTCACGCCTCTCTCCTTCGCGATGAACCTCGTTGCCAACAAGTGTTCAAGGTGAGGGCTACGGGCTTGTACGTGTGCGAGGCCTTACTTGGCGTTGATCACTTTGGCGATCATTTACTCTCAGAGTTCCAGGAAAGTTAATCGTTTCCTCCCGTCAACTCCCTCCCACGCGTGAAAACCACCGTTAGGCAATATTCTCTTAGTTAGCCCACGAAGGTTATAAGCTGTTCTAAACGCCCCCTCATGAGCCGACGCCTTGTATGTTACCAAATATTCATTATAAGGGAACGAAACTCCCATTTATGCGTTTGTCCGTCTGGTCTGTGCGCGTGTCACGTCTCACCATGAAAACCGAACATGACCATCGACTGACCATGGATCTACAAAAAGATTTTAAGTCCATGAACTGACATGGGATTTTTATTTACATTAACCTTCAACGAAATGGATACAGAATGACTCAGTCATCAATGGGGGTGAGGGTGATGAGACAAACTTCACTCAAATAGGAGATTTTAACCCGGCACCTCCACCAAAAGACATCGACAATCTGTTGATTAAGTAGTTTTATTCTATTTCGAGTATTCCCGTGCCCGTGCTTCTTATACTGTGGCTATACATTACTTAGGTTCCAAGAATCGGCCCGCGCAGCTCTTTTCATTAATGAACTACCAGTTTGCACACGACTTACAATTATGATTACATTTTCCTTAAAAGTACAATTGTACAAATTTGGGATGGATTTTGTAATTTCTGGATTGATTTACATAATATCTATTACACCTAAGTGTTTCCCGATTAATGAAATTGAGAAAAGAAAACTGGCTTGTGTTTTGTATTATAAATTTAAAACGTGAAATATATTACGGAATATTTTATACAGTTCAGAAATATCAAAATCCATCCCGACCGGGGTTCGATTCCGGGTCTCTCACATTCCAGGCAGGCGCCTAGCCAACAAAACCTGGAATGTGGGAGACCCGGGTTCGAACCACGGTCGGAATGGATTATTTTAACATCTGAATTGTCAATTCAGCCTAAGGGAGTGTTTCCAGAACAACCAATCGAGAAATACACAAGCTTAGCCCATTCCTCTGAGGATTGTTCCACTTCAGTTAATCATCCGTCGCTGTTTCTTGCTTATAGTAAAATACCATGAACGGGATAAGTGATATGTTCGCTCTCTTGCCTTTCGATGATACTTTTACTCAAATAAAATAATTATTATTTTGTTAACTTTACTTCAAGACATTGGAAAATTCAAATTTAAGCTATACTCAAATAATAAAACCTCGATCACCTGGTGGATTGCATGCAACAGGCAATGGTAATAAATAGAGTTCTATATACAACCGATTTGTTTTTAATAAGTTTTTTTTTAACTCACTGAATTAAGAAATGTTGGTATTAAAGATGGCTGGATCAAGTGTTACAACGACGCAACCAAGGAAGGCGCATTCCGCTCTCGGGCTAAAACCCCGGAAAGTTTGAGGATATTAAGAGTTAAATCTCAAAATTGTATTTAATCAGCGCAGTGAAGACTTTTCGATTGTCATTACTTTCTTGGCAATTTTGTTTCGCCTGTTTGTTCTTCGCAAAGAAAACACGATATCGAAAACTCAACTTTGACATGTTTTTGTTACAATCCGCCATTGTTATTATTTAAAGTATAGTATTGCTTCGTGAATTCACTTAAATTATGTCCTAGCATCGTTATTTTATAATGGTGCAGTGATGAACCGTGTTCCCTTTTACTGGCAAGATCAAAATGTTTGAACTCTTTGGCCAGACGGCTCCTTAATATAGGCAACTTGTGCGCTTATTTAGATTTAATGGACGACTTTTGCAACATGTTTGTGCTTGTAACGAGCTTGTGTAATACCTGTTACAAGACGATATCAAACAAGATTCATTTTTTCACGATGCTAATTGGATGGTCCTTCGAATTCCATTTTCAATGGGATCAAAGTATCGTATTTCTAAGAAAACACGTATTCTCCTTTTATCATACGCATATTCTCGCTTTGATATTCATTCATTTAGTGAGCAAAGTAGCCTTGTTCTTTGTACGACGTTACACGAATGCAGGTTCTACCTAAATCCAGTGATTAAAACCATCTATACAAATTTTGATATTTTTACGGCTAAACGAACCTCAACATTTTATACGATATTTTAAAGAAATATTACAGCACCTGTGTCATATAGGTGGTCCTAAAAGGAAGAACTGTGAAAGCTACAAGATAAAAAACAAAACAACTAATTATCGATTTCCTTCACTCTCTACTAGATAATGGTTCATTTTTTCTAGTTATTCAAGGTGTTATTAATATTTGCATAATTTAAAGGAGTGTGAGTTATGATTTCTTAACGCTCTAACGCACAAGCTAAACATGCAAATATGCAATCGAAACAAAGTAATGCATTGCATTAACTCAACGACTCATTATGCATTGTCTCAATTTAAACTTTCTCTTCGTTGGGTACTTACAAATTAGTTATTGGCGTATGTAAGAGCACTAACATTACAATGACGCGCCCAAATATTTTTCAATACATTTTGTTTGTTTTGTAACCGAAATGAAATGTCAAGAACAATCTTCTTTTTCTCTCTCCCCCTGAAAAGAGGAGCTGCATGCGGTGTGAACGCCTCGCATAATGGAACAGAGTTCGACTGGGTGACAGGTTCGGCGTAGAGCGGGATTGAAGCCGAGCATGTTATTGGAATGTCTTCTTGTTCGAGCGTATCAAAGTGTCTTATTATCACCTTAGAGCTTTTCGGAAGCGACGAATCTTCGTTTTTTGTCTGTGTGGTATTCAATACTATCGACATATTCACATTCAGCTTTCCCACCACTATGGGAAGACGGATGAAAATATATGGAAATATCAGATCAGAGAGAACAAATTACGACACGTGCTAAACAATACAAGTTATTCGTTAGATTAGGCAATGAATCTAAACTAGGAAAACGCTTAAGTCCCGCCGCGTTGTTGGATGAGCGTAATTGGTGCATTGAGCTGCCATGTGTTATGCGGATTTTCAGTTGTTCTGTGAAAAAATCATTACTTAGTTGAAGATTTTTTTAAATTATATTAAATTAAATTAAAAATTAACTTAAATTTTAAAATTTTTTAATTAATAGTAATTTTAAAAGAGGAAAAAGTCGTAATTTTGAAATTTTCATGAGAAATAATTATTCGATTGCGCACAAATTTTACACGAATGTATATATTCATAAAATTAAGGTTATGTGAAAAAATCATTAAAAATCGGATAAAGCATGTAGGTGTTATAAGCTGAAGAATTTTTTTTAAAATTCGAAAAAAAATCGTTAAGTTGCAATTTTATGAGAAATAATTTTTCGATTGCGCTCAAAAACGTGGCAGTTCTAAGTTCAGAGATTTCGAAGGCCTCCATAAAATTTCATTGTAATTGGAGTATCGGTTTAGCCGGAATCGTGTTAACAAACACACAAAAATACAAAAAAAAGAAAGAAAAAAAACATTCCGGATTTTTTTCTCCAGTGTAGTGAAATGGAATCTTCGCTTCGCTCGCTACGCTCATCCAACTATGAAATCTTTTAGAGTTATGGAAGGCAAATCACCAAACGGTCAACAATAAAATAAATAAATAATTTATTTAAGTGGCTGCACGAAAGAAACCATTTTATCAAAATTAATAGGAATTGCAATAAAAATAACTACTATCTAAATTGTAAAAATGTAAAAAAGCACGCGTACAGAAGTACCCACAACGGAGCAATTGCTACCAAAACAACAAATGACGAATAAGAATACAAAAATAAAATAATACGTTCCTTTCAAGCCTTAAGCCTTAAAATTTTGTTTTTGGTGGAGGTGCCGGGTATTAATGTCTAGTTTAGGTGACTCTATCTCCGCCCTCCTTACCCCCAGGTCACCAGAAACATTCTGTATCATCCTTGTTCAACGGCAATTGTTAACTAAACTAGGAAAACGCTAAAGTCCCGCCGCGTTGATGGATGAGCTTTTTAAAGTTTTTAGTTTGCGTGGGATATCTTTACTTTTGCAAGTGCTTTGTTTTGTTGCCTACGCATTGTAGGTGATTGTTGTCAAGTTTCTATTGTTTCTTGCCAATTGGTATTATTACCGTAAAAACTTATATTAAAAGCTTTATTTCTAGGATTCTGGCTAAACTTTTTCATTTTTTTCTTTCAAAAGGTACCACCTCACCATAACCTTAATGTCCATGTATAATATGAACGTTGTATCCCCACCCGTTTAGTCAGAATTGGCCCAAACGGCACGAAAATATCGCACAAAAATCAAAAAACTTATATTAAAAGCTTTATTTCTATAGATTCTGGCTAACTTTTTCAACTTTTTCTTTCAAAATGTACTACATCACCATAACCTTAATGTCCATGTATAATATGAACGTTGTAGCCTAACCCGTTTGGTCAGAATTGGCCCAAATAGCACGAAAATATCGCACAAAAAATCGAAAAAAATCGTAAAAGTACGATATTCATGAGAAATATTTCTTCGATTGTACCCAAAAACGTGGCAAGTCTAAGTTCAGAGATTTCGAAGGTCCTGTCAAATTTTCATCAAGATCGCATATGCCGTTTGCCCGGTAGAGAGCGAAAAAAAAAAAAAAAAAAAAACACCCGAGCTAAATTTTTTGGGGGTGAGTGAAATTGAAGTCTTCGCTTCACTCGCTACGCTCAAATGACCGCATGTCAATCGGATGTCCTGTTCGGATTTTATCGTGAGACGTGACACACGCACTGACGGACAAACGTTGGGACAGAAATGTCATCAGTTTGTGCCTAGGGGAGTTTTTTGCTCCCTAATATTACATCATTTGTTCTGTATTGTATGTAGTAAATAAATCGTATCTTGACTTTGTGTTTCGCTCTTTAGGTACACACTTTAATAAAAAGAGTAGAATTTCATTGGAACACTTCAAATACAGTAGCTCTGAACTAACACTGTGCATCTGCAATGTATATGTGATATGATGAGTGAACAAGCCAGTATGAATGTGAATATGATTATTAGTGCACTGCACATGCACTGGTGCAATGTAATCCTACCTGTTACTTGCTCTCGACTCAACTTGGTCTCACGTTCTTCTGTAGGCCTACTGTAATCAGGCGGGTGGGTATGGTGCGTATTATTCTATTACCACGAGTTCGTGATTCGCGTCATTGTCTGGTTGTGTTTTACAATAGGTCACAGACGATGGTTCGGGTCCCAGTCTTGCCAATACTCAGCAAACAGTTCGTGATACTCAAATCGATGTGCAATCTAATAACTATTGTGCATTTGTATGCGTTGTCCTTCACTTCCCTAAAATATATAAAAGCTTTGAGGAACAGTCGGCTTATGTACTACAAACATTTGTTTTGAAAATATACTTTGTTGTAATTTATTTGGTTTAAAGGGGTATTCACCCGCTAAACTCAAAAAAATATATTTCATTCAGGCTAACTAGTAATGAATTTAGAATTAACAGAAACATTATTTGGTCCACCATGACCCCCCTTAAAAAAAGCAAACTTGGTATTTTTCGAGCTAGGTTCTATCTGCAAAAATCTCTCATAAGAAATAACATGGGGACGATCTTTATGCCCCGTGATCTTGGAAGATTTTTGCCCAAATATATATTGGCTATTATTGACGTACGTACTCGACAGTCTTATAAACTCTACTTTCTTCCTCAGCATGTTGACGTCGCTGTAAGTATATACGGCCTGCAATTACCTTGCTATATTTACTTACCTGCAATAAAGCGACTTCATTTTTGTTATACATAAATTATAAACCTGTGAAATGTGACATATAAAGCAAAGTGGTGTACACTCATTGCAACACATGTCTTACTTATAGAACAACAATGATAGCAATTAAACGTTGCGTTCGTCTTAAGCAAGTAATTAGTGTCTGTAGCTGGATGCCATTTACATCAAGCCATCATACAATCTGTTGAAGGCACACCATATAATTTCTCTTGAAGCTGTGTTATTTACAAGCAAAGTCTTGTGTGTATATAATTGTATCATGAATTGCTAAATTAATATAATCCCACGTTATTCACCTCAAAGATATGGTTTAGTCGCAGGAAAGTAAACACGCCCATGTTTCTTACACGTTTTTTCTTGTTTTCTTGCAGGTACGTATAGATGTGGAGTGGAACTCTGAGCGGTGTCGACCACTAGCTGTGCAGGAAGCGAGGTAACACCCATATCAGTAGGCGGATTTCATTCTATTTATACTACTGATTGGAGTTCAAGAATAAACGACATTATAAGTGTCCGATTGCATGATTTGCCTTTCAATTATATTATAATCTATGTCATAATGAAGATATCTACTGGATATGTATTGAAATGGAAAGAGAACACTCAGGACAAGGACTTCTGTATCTAAAATATTAGAGCGAGTATGAGTGTTACGATTAGATCTTAGCCGAGGTAGTTTAACCAAACTCGGACGTGGTCAGGGGTAGAGTGGGTGACCGCTCTGCCCTAAAACTCACGTATATCGCTGGTTAGAGCAGATGGGAGTTCGAGAGCTAGTGTAACGGCTTCGTTCTCTTCGACATCTGCTCGGCAGTCCGTGTTATTTGAGGAACCTAAATGACTGTCAAGGTTACACCATCCTTTGTACTTTTCGAAAGGAGCAAGCTACGTGCCGGTACCGGGTTTCCCCTCCTCCCTTCTGTTCATACTTCATCCTCATCTATCACCACTCATCGTCTCGAATAGCCAAAGTGCATTAATATGAGATGTTAAGCAATATCCAATCAATTAATCATCAATCTAGTTCAGAACACACTATTTGCAAGAGTGCACATTAAATCGCATGCACCAGTCACCAAACAGAAGTAGCTATAAATGATACAAACGTGTATCACATCAAAGTTAATATTACATTGAAAACATGTGTATCGCTCGAGTAGCGAAGATAAAATATGTGAATACAATACAAATGAAAAAGACAAGACAGAAATACATGCAAACCTGGGTCATTACTATAACTAGCATTCAAAATGGTGGAGGCGCCGGGTCATACATTTTTATTCATTCACTCCCCCCTTAGCCCCACGGTCACAAAAAACATTCTAATCCTTGTTAAAGAGCAACAAAAATAGCATCTCGGGACATCGTGTTCGGTTTTTGTCAGGGGACGTGTCACATGCTCAGACGGAAAGACGGTTTAATGGGAGCTTCACTCCCTAATAAATGTTTTCATTGTAGTAACGTTTGTTTGAAAGTGGAAACTAAGCGAGTTTCAAGATTATCATGAGGACTGGTTCACTCCAAGACTATACCCACCACAATCAAACGTACGCGGGAATTTACGCATTTACGCACTTGTAGGACACAGTCCCGTTGTCAATAAAATATCAAATTATTATTATTAAAATAATTTAATGATGGCTTATTGCCTCGATGAGAAATCCATTTTTTGGGGGTATTTGACATTTAACTGTCGATTTGTTGTACTTTAATTACTCACAATAACTGGAGCAAAATATTTATTCTTTGTCATATTCGTTTAGACCTTTTAGTGCGAAAAATATACACGTTGCTATAATTTGGCAATGATCGTGCAGACATTCGAGATATATGCCTTGAAGTATCACTTAGAATGCCATGTTTATAATAATTCAGTTCTTATTAAGTAATCTTACTAATCACGTATTAATTTGTTTTCATAAATAATACATGAATTTAATTTTCACGACTCTATGGAGGTATTTTGTCTTCGCCCTTCAACCAAACTTCGAATTTTGAATGCTTGATTACCTATTCAAAACTAATGATGCAATACCTATTTTGAAAACAATGCGTTTAAAAATATACTAGGAAAACGCTTAAGTCCCGCCGCGTTGTTGGATGAGCGTAATTGGTGCATTGAGCTGCCATGTGTTATGCGAATTTTCTGTTGTTCTGTGGCAAAATCATTACTTAGTTGAAATTTTTTTAAATTAAATTAAATTAAATTAAATTAAAATTAACTTAATTTTTTTAATTTTTTTTTTAATTAATCGTAATTGTTAAAAAATCGTAAAATTGCGATTTTCATAAGAAATAATTTCTCGATTGCGCTCAAATTTTACACTAATATATTAATTCATAAAATAAAGGTTCTGCGAAAAAATGATTACGATCAGATAAAGAATGTAGGTGTTATAAGTCAAAGAGTTGTTTAAAAAAAGAAAAAACCTGTAAAATTTCGATTTTTATGATAAATATTTTTTCAATTGCGCTCAAATTTCACAAAAATATCTAAATTCATAAAATAAAGGTTCTGTGCAAAAATCATTAAAATCGGATAAAGCATGTAGGTGTTATAAGTCGAAGAAATTTTTAAAAAATTGAAAAAAATCGTAAAATTGCGATTTTCATGAGAAAAAAATTTTCGATTGCGCTCAAAAACGTGGCAGTTCTAAGTTCAGAGATTTCGAAGGCCTCCATAAAATTTCATCGCAATCGGATTATCGGTTTAGCCGGAATCGTGTGGACAAACAGACAAAAATACAAAAAAAAAAAGAAAAAAAAAAAAAAAAAAAAAAAAAAAAAAAACATTCCGGATTTTTTTCTCCAGTGTAGTGAAATGGAATCTTCGCTTCGCTCGCTACGCTCATCCAATAAAATTTCTTTGCAAATCCTTTTACATACAAATGCGAGAATTTAAACATTTTAACCACATGAAATTACATGTCAGCTAAGTATGTAGTATATTTTCTGATGCTATATATAACTAAAAAATTACGCTATCAAGTTTTTCCAATAACTCATTTTTGAAGTGTCATTACCAGATTTTTTACGTTGAACTCGATGTAATTACTATAAAATACCATTACACATACTAAGGTGTATACATTACCATATTCAAATACTTAGACAAAGACAATATTTATTTAAAATTGTATGAACACCTATTTTTTCTTGACGAGTAAAATGTACCCCGCAATTATACCCACCATCCTATTTTATAGTTCCAATAATCGCCCCGTTTCAAGAGACAAAGCCGAGGTTGTTTAAAATTAGCCGTACAATGACGTGTTCTAAAACACATATTCGCGTTTTAGAGAGGGGCTTCAAAATAGCATAGCTCGTACGAAACATAAATTACATAGTAGGGATTTATGGAATGTTTTTATTGCGATGATATGTCATATTTTCTACTTCATATTAGTTTTAGTTTTGCATGACGAGGGAGTGAAAACTTAATCTTTGGTTGGTTATCGTTCACTCGTCGATTGCGTCGGGGCCTATAGGGTTGGCTTGATCACTTTGGTTTACTGTCCCCCACTGAAAATCAGATGTGTGACTGAGTGGCTGAGTGACTCTAAATACGTGATTTTATTTTATTCACTAGGAAAACGCTAAGTCGTCGTTGGTCGTTGTTGGATGAGCGTAATTGGTGCATTGAGCTACTTTATTTTTTTATTAATCGTAATTTTTAAAAAAGAAAAAAATCGTAAAATTGCGATTTTCATAAGAAATAATTATTCGATTGCGCTCAAATTTTACACGAATATATTAATTCATAAAATTAAGGTTCTGTGAAAAAATCATCACAATAGGAGAAAGCAAGTAGGTGTTATAATTCAATGAATTGTTTTAAAAAGAAAAAAAAAACTGTAAAAATTTCGATTTTCATTGAAATAATTTTTCGATTGCGCTCAAATTTCACAAGAATATCTTAATTCATTAAAATTAAGGTCTGTGAAACAATCATTAAAATCGGATTAAGCATATTTGTGTTATAATCGAAGAATTTTTTTAAAAATCAAAAAAATCGTTAAAATTGCGATTTCATGAGAAATTTTTTTTCGATTGCGCTCAAAAACGTGGCAGTTCTAAGTTCAGAGATTTCGAAGGCTCCATAAAATTCATCACAATTGGAGTATCGGTTAGCCGGAATCTGTGTTAACAAACACACAATAATACAAACAGAAAATAAAGAAAGAAAAACATTCCGGATTTTTTTCTCCAGTGTAGTGAATGGAATCTTCGCTTCGCTCGCTACGCTCATCCAATTATTTATTGAAGCTCTCATAAGCATCACTTTACTGTCTGTCCGCCTGTCCATATGTGCGCGTGTCACGTCTCAAGATAAAAATCAAACAAAACATCCGAATTACATGCATTTCTTTGTTGATTGTTTTGTGACCCCGAGGGCGGGGGTGTGAATAACCCCCATCCCTCCACCCCACCCCATTCGAAAGTTTAAAAATCACCTGCCTGGCACCTATACACCTGAATGCGTGAACAAGAGACAAATTACATTATACCCGGCACCTCCGCCAACATCGAGATTTAAACGAAAGGAAACGCATTATCTTCATGTTTGGATTCTTTTACGATCTGTTGCTTAAATAGCTTCACTCCCTCTTTTGTTTTGTTTCTATTGTAATTAAAACGTATAGATTGCGGTAAACATGGTGCAATCATGAAGCCTACTTTTGAATGTACCAAAGCAATGTACCAATGTTGCCAAGTTGCCAAGTTGCCAAAAAGAATGGTGTAAAGTAGACGTTAGATTATCTCCGGCTGCTTCTAGAGTAGGTAGAACCTTATATTGAAGCTAGTTGTTCCTGGAAAACTAGATAGCATTAAATCACGTTGACGATTAAGTCTGAAATTGCTTATCTCCGATAGTATAGAGGATTCGTCTTCCACAGCGGATCAGATGTATTGATTGATTCATGTATTACAATGTCAAGTCCGGCCGGTTGAGTTGGTTGGTTAGATATAGTTGGTTTGCTAATCGAAGCCATTACATGTTCGTTCGACATTCTATGAAATCTACTTGACCAATAAGAATTTGGAACTTGAATAAAGTAATTTTTTACAAAACTAGGAAAACGCTTAAGTCCCGCCGCGTTGTTGGATGAGCGTAATTGGTGAATTGAGCTGCCATGTGTTTTGCGGATTTTCTGTTCTGTGAAAAAATAAGAACTTTGTTGAATTTTTTTTTAAATTAAATAAAAAATTAACTTATTTTTTTTTAATTGATCGTAATTTTAAAAAAGGAAAAAATCGTAATATTGAAATTTGAAATAGTTATTCGATTGCGCACAAATTTTACACGAATATATCAATTCATAAAATTAAGGTTCTGTGAAAAAATCATTACAATCGAATAAAGCATGTAGGAGTTATAAGTCGAAGAAATTTTTAAAAAATCGAAAAAAATCGTAAAATTGCGATTTTCATGAGAAATAATTTTTAGATTGCGCTCAAAAACGTGGCAGTTCTTAGTTCAGAGATTTCGAAGGCCTCCATAAAATTTCATCGCAATCGGAGTATCGGTTTAGCCGGAATCGTGTTAACAGACAGACAAAAATACAGAAAGAAAAAAAAAACATTCCGGATTTTTTTCTCCAGTGTAGTGAAATGGAATCTTCGCTTCGCTCGCTACGCTCATCCAATTACATTGGTAATCAATATTTTATCTGAGGAATGAAGAATAGTCCGTCATTATTGTGATAAACCGTCAACTTGCAAAAAATTACAATTCCTGTACAAAATGTACTCATTGTGACAAAGTTAATAACGTGACAAAGGGCTGACTAAAGTTGGAGCGCTATTTACAAGTATACGTATAATGTTGAACAAGCGTTAAATGTCGATGTTTTGTTTTATCAATCAGAAGTCGATCCAACTCTGACGATAACGATGCTGGTCTAATAAGCTGAATCCTCATTCTAATTGCCTCCGACAAATAGTCGCAATGCCGTCCTCGAGACAACTAGGAATATAAACTAGCTTTTATTTGGGTTTAAATGCCACGAACATGAAAGGGGTAGATGATCACAAACAGATTCCACTTGCATACTTGCGCACATTTCAGGAGATTTTAGCGGAGTGGAGTAAACAAAACAAAACAATGCCTGATACTCGGAGCCACCATGCAGCAACGATGGTCGTAACAATTAGGTTTACACGTCTCCTTTACAGCACGATGGAGTTTATTTAAGCGTGTTAAATTATAAAACGCTAACGTAAAACAAGTTCGTAAAATGTGTTTAAATATTAGCTACTACCGGAGACTAAGCAAATTAGTTTATAACTTATTAGAACATACAAATAAAGAGTATAAAACACACCACGTAATTAGAGATTTCCTTAACAAGAAATCTTCACAACTTTGTAATAACGAAGAATGGGTTTCAATATTACTTCCCCAGTTTGCGGTGTTTTCCTTGGTAATTAGTTTTTTAAATAAAATGCTTTTACCCCGTTATAGAAACGAACTAAAAGGTAAGACATGTCGGATCTGATGTTGCATAACACCCTTGAAAGGAGGCCAGGGCATGTGAATGGCGTATGGCCGATAAGAGATGGATGTATAAGTGACATTGATTTGTGTTGGCCGTTGAACATAGTTGCTTTTGAAATACAACATGTCTAAAACGACCACACAAAGTGGAGTGGATGTCGCTTTTTCAACCAATTTCCAAGATTCCTTCTTGTTTTACGCATTCCGTTCCGAACGCTGATTGCTTTTAACGAGACAACTCATTTTAGTGTGGAATTTGGACAGAAATTCCAATAGTGAGTTTGAAGGCCAGGATATGTTGGTAAATGTTTCACAGCAATGTTCCGAAATAACACACTTTCACATGCTAGCAAGCACATACAATCCACCAATAAGCTTTTAGTCCATACCTTTACTTGACTAAGCTTTCTGTTTTGCATTTTAATTACGAAATTTCATTAGAATGTGTCCTGTGGCCCTAGTTTAATTTGTAATTTCATAGCTACATTAATTGTGTTAAAATGATAGCAAACATTCTCACCAACGGAGCCCGGTTCAAATTTCGACGAGACTGGCAATCATGACTAAAGGTATTTTCCGAGGTTTTACTCAGTCGTTACGAATGCAATGGATTGGACATCCCTTCACAATCTAAAGTCCAAGATATTCAGTTAGGCGGAGAGGGGGAATTGCACCCTGGACAGGCTTCCCACGAAAAAATATTATTTAGTATAAATTATTATTCTCAAATATCTCGAGTAACCTCAACCAGCAACTATTTTCTGCTTATATTTTCAAATACATTTTTCTGGAAACGCTTCTTTGCTCCTTGCGAAGTTCGCCACTCTAAAGAATATGAAATATTTTTCTGTCGCAATTTTCTTCAATTTTCTTCATCTGTATTGCTTTTTATCATCTTTCATACCAATAGCGCCCACACTCTACAAAGAGTTATATTGCGTTTTCAATTTCACCGTTTTCATTAGATAAAGATATAGTCTACTCTTATTATACTTCCCTCGCAATCTTTCCAAGCTCTTCGACGATTTTTGCGAAATTTCAATTAATTATTAATGTCGCCATTGTTTTAAATTTTCAATTCGCTTCAACGATTGTCTGCATACAAATTCAAATTGTGCAACTGATTCAGTCAGAGCGCCTGTATACACAGAAATCAAATATGGTCACATAAGTTTTGACAGTCGAGACACGGTCGGGATAAGTTTAGAAATAAATATCATACCAAATAAGAAGAAGGTTACCAATAAAGTACTGGCATCCAAATTTACTGAAAATAATGTTTACAATAGGCTTTCTAAAAATAAGTGTTATCGATGCTAAGTTATTAATATAACGTACGGAATGCAGTCGAGAATTCCAAAGTTTCAACCCAGAGCGGGGATTAAAGCTGACCATGGTCTACTGCTTAAAACATTCTAGACGATTTTACTAAAACCATTCTAGACGATTTTACTTTATTGCTTGTGCACATATGGAATTGCCGTGGTTGACAATTGAACAAATAAAGTAAAATTTGTAAGAAAATTTCAGATTTGGTGGTATTAGAAATTTCCGTTTTTTTTTTTAAAAAATTAAGTAACAAACACCATTAGATGACGTCTCGTTAGCAATAGGCATTGGCTAAATGTGATTCTTGGCCAGGTTTCAATGGCTGGTAAAAGTGATAAAATGCCATGAGGGTGAAGGTGAATTGTTATTCCCACTGATCAGACGGACGAGATGAACTTCACGGCCTCCTCTCGCATCCACGCGCCTTCCGCTTCTCGACCTCGCTCAACTACCCTCACCCCCTTTTGCCCTTCCGGTTGAATAGCTCAAAAATTGTATGTTCTCTTGGTGTGTTTCTGTATGTTAACGATTGAATTTGGATATGTAACTGAATCTGCAGCCCTGTGATCCCTGTAATAGGCTACAGAGGGCCACACGTGCCCTGCATAGCCTTCCTGCCCTATGTGAAGGTAAAATCCATTTTTTAAAATTATTATAGCCCGGTTTTAATGGCTGGTAAAAATGATAAAATGCCATGGGGGTCACAGCGAATTGTTATTCCTATTGATGCTACATGACCCGTAAGGATATAGCGTTGTTTCTGCTTTTACTGTAAATATTATTTCTGGAAGCGCCTGTTATAGGCATACGTTATGATTACACATTTAACTCCATGGTCTGGTTAACTTTATTAAAAGCACAGACAATTAAATTCGCATCGTATTGTTTTCGTGTGACTATGCCTGCTCACTCGCACAATAACGCCAGCAGATAGCAGCTACCTTCTCTAGTGGTTTATTGTGTTGTATAAACCTGCTAACATTTCCACGACTTCCATTCTGTATTTGAATTGTTCGGTTGGAAATCCTATTAAATTAATAACGTGTCTCCAATGAGGGAATGTTTACGCCCACAGTGTAAAGGTCAAGTAGTTAGCTATTTTAAAATATGCTTGTGTTGATGGTGTTTATTTTTCAACAATTAACCTTGTACGTATTATACCTCGAGAATCAGTTCGTAACGGAAGTTAAAATTGTAACACGGAAAACACCTTCCAAACTTATCTTCCAAGCCTTGAGCGTTAATCCACAGACGAAGTCGAAGCTTTAGCTTTAGAGTCAGTCGGCGTCTAATCAATAATGAAATAATCAGGGAAATGAAGTAATAATCAAATAACTAGGGAAATGGAGAAATTATCGAATAGTAGGAGCAACGAAGGAGTAATTACACACATACACTTGCAAGTGCTTTGAAGTGGTGTGGCGTTGAGTAAACAAGATCTTTGCTAGTGAGATTGCGTGTTACGTAACGCGGAATTCGGAAGTTCTTTTCATGTATTAATTGGGATATATAATGTTTTCAATATTAGTAGTATAGCAGAATACGAGTTTAATCGCTTGGCTTACCATGCAAGCCATATAGTGTTAACAATATTTTTATTATTCAAATCAGTGATACACAATAATGTTCGTTCTGTTACATACTTTTTTCAAAGATTTAAATTTTGAAAGTGTTTATAATTGTAATTTTTATACAATTAGGTTGGCCTATCAGCGGCGCACTACTAATTAGTGTTTTATTTTCCCGTTGCTCCTAAGGCCCATCTTGACGTTTCACATAATAACACAATTAATATACTATCCATATTAAACCATATTGAATCAGATCTGTGTTGCATAACACGATACCTGGAGCCCAATTACAACGACGACAGTGGTGACGAAAACATAATTCGCCGTTAATAAGTGACACCCGAAAAGTTGTATTATACTTCGCTTACAATTTTTGGTTTGTGCTTAAATACAGTATACACATTGTGCGATAATACTATAGGGGTGACATTTATATTAACATAATATAAATCTGGAATGATACATTAATTACGTTTAAAAAATAAAAAGTAGTTACATTTTACATGGACATTAACGTTTTAATTATAATAATTATTATAGTGCTCGGTTAATATTGCTAATATTCATATTTTGTTATAATTATTATTTATATTATTTATTTCACTCGCGTCAACTCTTGGAACAAAAAAAAATATGATTAACTTGTACTCAATCTTGTAGTAAATGATTTGCAAAATACTTTCTGGATTTATAATCGATACCTTGAATATACGGTATACGGGATTACGGTGAGTGTTCCTTACCTCAAAAATAATAATACTAAAGTAAATTAACTCATTCAGACCATAATTAAATTGGCACAAATTAGGATATTTTAAGCTAAAAATTAACATTCCGTGATTTTTTCTGATTTTTAGTATTTTTTTTTATATTTTCATTGTTATATTAAGGAATTATGGGAAATTTTGATTTCGAATAAAAGCAACGTTGATGTTGAAATGTAAATTTTAAGTGCATTTCTAAAACTAGATTTTTTTTCGGAATTTTTGCATATTTTGGATTTCTGTATCTCAAATACTGGCAATACTAGTAATATTATAAATTTCCGGGAAAAACCAAAAAAACTTTTTTTTAGCCGTTTTACACATTTCAATTTTCAATCTTCTCTAAAAACAGTACTATTCGTCTATCGCATGAGTAAAAAAAATTGAATTTGAATTCCCAATTTTTTGAATTTTTGTGGGCCAAATTGAAAAAACTTTTAAGTCTAATTAAAAAAAAATCAAAATTGTTATGTCCATTATAATGGACACGTGGTCTGAATGAGTTAATGAAATGCGTACGTCTGCACCCTCCTTGGTTTGGTTGTGTGTTGTGAAACTTGTTTCGAATATCTCCTTGAATTACATATTTGAAAGTGTCAAAACTATCACGGATGTCAATAACACGCGGCTGGCAACGCCATATTGTTTTCACGTTTTGAGGTAAAACATGGTGAATTTGTGAAATGAATGACCTTGCATGTCTTCTTGTTTGGCTTCCCTGATTCCTCTGTTACCAAACTACCGGCATATTACGCGGGGCTATCTATCCATTGCCATCTCTTGAGCACGAGATAGTCATAACCTACATCTAACTAGGCACGATCTAGGTCGAGCATCTTAGCAACGTTTGCAGGACTTTTTTAAAGCACCGCGACCACACATTTCATATTTGTGGTCACTGGCATTATGACTTAAAGAACATCAGAAATGTCATCTGTTACGATCTAGATGACGTTTATATTTTGTTTGTGATACGTATACGGTGATAGAGACATTATACGTGATTTGCTGAGAAGATTTTGAATATCATTAGAAAATAGCGTTTTCGAATTATTCTCGTTCTCCATAAATCACAAATGTACGAAGTTTTTCCATGTCCAAAATCCAAAGAAATTATATTCTGTTTATTTTCGAGCCTACAAGAGTAGGTTTTAGTTATAATCTTTGATTTGGTAGGAGGTTTGGTAAAAATATTATATGAATAGGAAATTTAACAAAAACAATTTATTGTCGAATTTGTTTTTTGTTTTTTCTTCTTCGTTGGTTCAAAGTAGAGCTGGGTAAAGATATCGATAAATGGGAATATTTTGGATTTCAATATTTGGACTCCATATCGATCACATCGAAATTTAAAATATATATAACATTTAAACATACGTGAATGGCTTTCACAAGGATATAAATTTTGGTCAATGTAAATGTTTATGAGGGCTCTTTACGCTGTAAATAACTAAGAAAAATAGATTTTAATCTTCAAATTTGGTTCTAGTGCATGATGATGGTGGAGGGGTGTAGCCGATAGTAAATTCGCCTTACTATAACACACTTGGTGGAGATGCCGGGTCATTAAACGCGAGTGTTCGAACGTAAAATCGTTTAAGCATTTTTGGTGACACCTTATCAATCCTTTTTATAAAGTAGTCCACTCTTTTGATACAATATTACTTTGATTTATATATTTAAAAAATATATAGAAATGTTATTTTTTACTCTTATAATGGAATTTCGATATATTGATATCGAGTTAGAAACTTTCGTGTGATATCGATAATTGGATGATATGTGACCCGCCCTATTACAAAGATATTTTGTATTTTTAGTTCCATCCATCTTAGAAAATTTTATGTGAAATCAATTTATTACAAAAATTGTGTAAGTATTGTTGATAGGGGATGCGTCGTAAGATAGAAGCAAAATTTTACGTTTTCATTTCGTAGTTGTACTGTTCTGTATTTTGTCCTAATCCTCAAATCGCTATGCAGCTATAGTCGTAACTACATACATCATGCTCCAGCGAGTTGTCCGTAATGCGGCTATGCTGTTGCATGACGGGACTTAACGTAATAATCTGTTAGTGTCGACACATATTGCTCGACTATACGACGCGCTTGATTTAAGCAGTGATTTGTATATCAGAGGGTGATTACAGTTTAACGTCCCAGAGCTACTTCACGCACGCATGGCTTTGTGTATTGTGTCAACCATGGCCAACACATCGCTGCGAGCTCTTATTTAAATACGTTGATTGCCTGGTTTATCGGATCAGCGGGTTTGCTTTGAGCTCGCAACTAAATAAAGGTGAGGCATCAAATTGGGGAGCGCTTGAACTCTGATTAAGGGTTGTTCCGATAAATTGTATGTTATCTTCATATAGTATCCACCATCGCATCGGAATACCCACACAAAATCGCATGGTTCATTTTCTTAAAATTGCTGTAACTTATTAATATTCTTTAGTAAAGTTTTATTTAGTCTTTGTGTTTTGATCTAGACATATCTTAATTGAGGTTATATTTTATCATAAGTTACCATAAGCAATGAACAAAATTAATTAGTAAACAAACAAAGTGAAAACGAAAATATTCGGATTTTGCCAACATTTGTGTGTGAGAATAATAAGCTGATAAACTGTTAGGGAAGAACTGGGATAAAACTCGACAGCACCTCACCGAAACTCCTACTTGTATTATAAATTAAACAAGTAATAAAATAGAATAGCAAATTCTACTTCAAACGTAATCGGTTATCTGAAAAGTGATTCTAACTGTTTGTGTTTGGTTGGTTGTGTTACTCTGTATGTCAGGGAAATTACTCTGGTAACAAGTGAACTGTTTTTTTTTTGCCAGTTGACTTTAGGATGAGCGAATTTATTTTCACTCGTCTCAAAAGATCCCGAATTGTATATTGATTGTACATAAACCGTAGAAATAACTAAGAAAATTTGAATATGTTTTTTTAAAGTTTGTATTGAATAATATGATGAACAACGTAATTACAAATGCATGTATACCTATACAAATTAAAAACATGATTTAATTGATCGATTCAAGTTTTTTTTTTATTCATCCGTTTTAATATTTAAAATAAAGTATTACACAAAAAGTGAAACAATATCAACCATGTTTTACGTTGAAACAAAAACTTTTCAAAGGTCAAAAGTGTTCCAAAAAGTAAAACGTAGAAACGTGTATTAAATTATAAACGATTGGTGAATTTGTTGAAGCGTATAAGGGAGAGTTAATGCCAGTTCAGCTTGTGTGTATCAAAAATAGCATCTGGTACTTCTAAAGGGGATTGTATCATGTGATGAAATGTAACTAATTATTAGTGGAACGTAAAAAGCTTGCGTTACACACTTGGGAAGGATATCAACAAATTCGTACCGTACCTAAAGCTCTTCAATGGCACTACCATCAAGTTATCGGTAGCAAAACAGAGTATAACATTCCAACCAAATAGCTCCCAGTGCACTTAAACCTGTCGTTATCCATCCCTGCCAGATGTATCTCGCGCGTAATGGTATTTGTGTAAAGATGTGTGTCAAATACTCGTGTCGTCGTGAAAGCGTCGTGCGTTGTGGATCTTATGTAAGCTAGAGTTAGAGATGATACTCGTCTGGCGGGGTGCTGTACCCGGCGATGTCAGAAAGGATGCTGAGTCTAGACAACATTATCTCCTCGGAATCGTCTATATTGACGTGCAAACAAATTGTTCTAAGGCATACATAATGCAGTAGCGTAACAACTTCAAAGACAAAGAGTATGACACAAAGCATAATATGCTTGACACACTGTGTGCAACGTCTTCTGTTATAACATCATCCACACTCGTAATCTTGAGAACATAATACTTGTGATCTTATAATCCCATCATATAGGGGGTTTACAAATTGCAAAAACTGTTTTTATTTAATAACGTTTTAGTCGAATCCCAAAAATGTTCATACGACCCAAAAATGTTTTCGACAAAATGTGCACACAGACTATCCGCTACTACGTCATTATGTTTGAGTTAATTTATTAGGCCTACCATTGTCACTGAAAGGTTACTCGTTCAAGATCCCATATGCAGACGTGATGCAATCGATATCCAAGCTATCAACTCGAAAATGCTCTTTTGGACGACAAATAACCCGTTTTTAATGAGTCGTCATTGATCGTTCTACCATCTCGATTGTCCGAAGTGAAACAGAAGCAAAATAATAGCACTTCAACAGAAACTGTATCCGAAGCAGATAAACTTGGTTCAACTCCTTCCTGAAAGAGATGACTCGAAACAGAACAGGCTTTCAGCAACACATAGGCTTTCATGGTCACGTGCGTATAGTTTTCAGGTGAAAACACAATTTTGATCCATAAACCGTTATTCACTATGGGTGGCGAAGTCTAGTCACAGACAACGAACGAGTGCACACGACTAAGGGCGTGAGCGTGATCCACATACGCAATATTCCGGTGTCGCCATTCCTATTCCGAAAGTCTGTTTGTTTACACTCGGATCGGCAATCGATCAATCGATCATTTATCTGTCAGTTCACCTCGCTGTCGGACTCCCTCGCATACACGAAACATGCATAGTAATCAAGCAGAGTGGAACTCATAATGTGAATAGTATGTAATGCAGTGTTGTTTATTGTCCTTTTTCCTTTGTTAATCATGGCCGCATGTTCTCACAAATCTTTCCATGACCATGCTTCATTTATTGATAGTTAAAATATTAAATAATATTGAGTGAATTAAAAATTAAAAATGGGTTATTTAATGTAGGTTACACTACTTTGATATACATTTATACATTGGTTATACATTGATTGACACAGCCTCTAAGGTTGGATAGTAGTGAAGGCCCATCTCTCCTTAATCACCCCTTGATTATTGAGTATATGCAGCCAATCAATCAACTTCGTGAAGAGTGAACTGCATCTTTGCAATTTGCTGAAATGAAGTGGATAAATGCAAGATGCATTACATCCAGTTTGATGAGCCTATATGTGTTCAAGTGGTGTTATAAAGTGATGACAAAACTAAAATTATCCAAGGTACTAAATCACATAATATATAGAGATTCTACATATATATAGTAAGAAAATAATTTTCGAGTTTATAACAACAGCCTAGATGGAAAATTCGATATAGGAACTGAAAGGGAAACTACAGTTGATAACTTTCGTGTGCTACTTTTAATTGCACATAAGTAGATTTTTTCCCAATCTCGTGCTCTTGCTTTTCTTAATCTTTTCCCTTACGTTTGCTTTCGTTTTTTTTTTAAGTTTGCTTTTGTGTTGCCACTGAAGTATGTCAATAACGATAATTTGCGAGTCCTTCAAAAAGTGAACTTTAGTTCACATAATTTGGCAAATAATGAATGGTACTTCTGCTATTTTTTGTTTGGTCTCATTAAATATGAGCCGGCAGCGCAATTATTAATATAATTGTGAAAATAAGAAATTGGCAAACCAATTTGAATTCTTCGAACAAGTGGAACAGATTTAAATACACGAGTTCTCAATTATCTCAACGTTCCGCGTGCGAAGGTCGACATAATATAACAAATGTTTAAAAACAATTTATATATTGTTTATTTCTGTAATTAGTTTCGTTTTTGCATTCCTACTGCTAGAAATACAATTTTAAAAACCCTTGTTCAGTTTCGATGACCTCAGATGAACCTATAAAACTTGGTCTAACAACCGAATTTGCCGACCTGGCATGACTCAATAAAATGCTCGTACGTAGATCGAACGGCAAGTAGATTGGATTGGCCATCCGCCAGTAGCATTGGTAATCCCTGGTGGTACCGTGCGTGCCCGCTTGGATGGTGCCATGGCCAGGACTTGAGTCAAAAGATTGCGCCGCCTACAGCGTGTTTCCTCCTCATGATAATAATGTGATTGCACTAAAACAAAATGAGGTCGTTCTGAATTTAAATTCCCTGTTCAATGCCCCGATATTTATGTTCAATTCATACTAGGAAGCTTCGCAAACGCTCTTTTTAGTCGCGTTGATGGATGAGCTTTTTTGTAAGTTTTTAGTTTGCATGGGATTTCTTTACTTTTAAGTGCTTTTTGAACGCTGATTGTTGGTGATTGTTGTCAAGTTTCTATTGTAACTTGTTAATTATTATTATAAACCTCAAAAAACTTATATTAAAACCTTTATTTATATAGATTCTGGCTAATTTTTCAACTTTTTCTTTCAAAAAGCAATACATCACCATTACCAATGTCCATGTGAAATATGAACGATCTAGCCCCACCCGTTTGGTCAGAATCGGCCCAAATGCCACGATAATATCGCACTAAAAATCGAAAAAAATCGTATAAGTACGATATTCATGAGAAATATTTTTTCGATTGTACCCAAAAACGTAGCAAGTTAAGTTCAGAGATTGGGAAGGTCCCCTCCAATTTTCATCAAGATCGCATATGCCGTTTGCCCGGTAGAGAGCGAGCAAACAGGACAGAAAAAAAAAACAAACAAATAAAAAAACATTGGAGCAAAATTTTTTGAGGGGTCAGTGAAATTGAAGTCTTCGCTTCGCTCATCCAATAATTCTATATGTAAGATGCTTCTTGGGGAAGGTTAAATACAACTGACTATAATTCTTTTCGTATAGTCAGTTTTGCAGACTCACTAGTGACATTGAGCAAATTAAGATTGAATTTAAATAATTATATTTTTATTTATAGAATTTTTTAAGGTTTAAGTAAAATAGAACTTGGTAATACATTGAAATTTTAATAAATATATACTTATAGTTTGAGTCTACCCGCTGTCACATAACTGATTTCCAATGAGGAAATAAATAATTAAATTAATTAAAGCGGTTCAAGCCAACCTTGTCGGCGCCGACGCCATCGGTCATACCAGAGAGAGACCGGAATTTTTAAAAGAAAACACCAACGCAACTCGTTGGACACGATTCCATCAGGCGGGCGACGTCAGAATCAATACAAGGATATAATTTATTATGTGCTTCGTTGCTAGGACGGCTCCAAAGTCATCGTTTACACTCGCCAAGAGTTGATGGGTTTTATCGTCAGCACAGGCTAGAATGTTCCATGCGAGCTGATTCAGAAATATTGCGACCTCTGCGTTGTTCCTGCTCGTGAACAAGATCCATTTGAAAAAGTTGGGTTGGTCATGATTTAAGTTATTCAGCCGCGTTTTATTTTCGAAATATGCTATAACAATTCAAACATAGTTAAGGTTTTAAACTGCTATTTTTTAGAATTTAGTCATTTTTTTTCAAATTTTCATACGTACACGCCATTAATAGCATCTTAATATAATTTTCAAGTTAAGCCAAAGCACAACCTTCAACTATTGAGTTGTGTTTTTAGTACATTAATTTTCAAGCTGATCTGTCAATAACTGATTTCAAGAAAAAAGATTAATTTAAATAATTGATGCTCAAATTTTTTTGTCTGCGCCGGTACAATCGTAACCAAGAGTGAACGGAAAATTTCAGCAGAAAACAATGTACAAAAATCTTTATTCCTCAGCAGTCTATAGAAAATACAGTTAAAATTATGTCAAATACAACACCCTACGTTGATGTGTCCTTGTCAATAGTTGAATTTATCTAGATGCTATATTGGCGTGTACCGATCAGAAAAGGCAAAAATTTTTGCGTGAAGAGATTCGAATAGGCACTTCGCAAAGGATCGGATATTTTGACCTACGTAGCCATTTTTGGAAATAAAAGTAGTTTGAAAGATTTAAAGTTAATCGGTAATGTTTTCTCTGATTACCACTACTCCCCTCTAATGAGAAAACGGACATAGTAGTTTGACCTATATAGTATCTTCTTCTCTTAAAAGCCTCAATAAATCACACTGACTGGAGACATGTATTTAGTCAGTGGCATTCTTTAATTGGGCTACATCGAAACTTAATCGGCTAGAAGTAGAACTTCTTCTGCATCAAATAAATGTGATAAATATGAGAATTACTTACTTTCTTGAACTGCGTGGTGACAACAGCCTAGTAATTAAGCCTAACCGGGGAAATGTATGTATGGACAGAATTTCTGTTAAATTAATTGAAATCGAAGCTCCTCGTATCATTGCGCGTACTTATTTATTAGTCACTGACATATTTTCCGATTTCTACAAAAATATCATTTTCTTGGATGCTATAAAATTAATCAGGTCTGGACCAAGGAGAGCCCGAGACAGCTTTCGAACGCAATTCTACTCAAAAGACGGGGATATCAGATATCGAAGAAATACGTTACAACGAAGACGGGGATTCGACTTCTGCTACGTCGCTGGAGTCGAATTCCCAACGGGGGTAAGATTCGTCTGGGAAATATAAGTCACAGCCACAATTATTATCTTTAATTGAAAAACTTAATCATTGGATTAACGTTAATCACTGAAATTTTGTCTGTGGTTGGGATGGTGCAAGGAATTGCTAATTGCCAAGCCAAATAAAAAATATGTAGGTAGGCCTATTTACTGCAGTGACTAAAATTTTATATCACTTTGTATGTGTTCATGATTTCTGGGAAGGGAGGGATTGGGGGTTGGAAAATCGCTGACAAACAAGGTTTTATATTTTGTCCGAGATTTAAAGGTGGAATGGGGAAGCTGAATTTTTTTATGTTATTTGTTAAAATCTTAAATACATTTCAAATTACGCTCTGTTCTATAGTACACATCGTACTCTAAGTTATGTGAAAGACAGACACAAAGACACATTTCCCCAATTTCAAAGAAATTATGTAAACAATTAACATTTCGATCTTTCTCGTCAATGACAAGCTAAACTTTGACATCTTTATAGTGTTGACGACTGACGTATAACCTTTGATTCGAGTAAAATCTGAAGCATGTTATGCATATTATGCAAGGCAAGGCAATGCAATACAATAAAATTATTTGTAGGTAACTATTTTGCTCTGTAAACCTAATCTGCATTATTAATAATTAATATTACGTGTTCAGTACCGTTGAAAGTGAACTAATTAAGTGTTAACTACGCTTTGTATATATTTGTGTTCAAGCAATTCCAGCGTTTTGTAGTAAAACCTCTCAAACTGTCTTGGTAATTGGTCCTTAGACCATAAACAGAGCTGAATTGGTGTGGTGTATGTATAATATGAATACTTTACAAGTACAAGCAAAGCGAAGTATTCATATTTCGGCCCGCGAGTACTGAATAACAACATGCGAATATTTGTCGAGTTGGTTACATATAGCAGGTGAACTTTTTGTCAACTCGTAGCGAATGTGATTTTACCGTATCAAAATAACTTTTTCTTGTAACTCGTATTTACATAATAATCACGAGTTTTCGGTTTGTTTTCAGCCAGTGCTTGCTTGCGTGGCTGCGAGCAGCAAGGTTTGTTTAAATTCAAAATTGAAACCAAATACGAAATTCTACGAACGAAAATAAAACGTCGGAAATATTCTACTCGTTTCTACAAACTTAATGCTATTGTAATCACCCGAGGGTCAAAACCTTAGAAGTCCATGAAAGTAGGCTGAATGAAAGAATAATTACCTTTAATAAAACAGCGAAAAAAATATTTTTTGGGGGTCGGGACATAACCTCACTATCGGCCATTATATGTCGTTTTTTGACAATAGTGTAGCCAGCACATCTAGTGCCAAATTAAATTTTGTGAATCGGTTTTCTGGATATAGTTTCTTACCTTTATTGAAACCAAATACGAAATTCTACGAACGAAAATAAAACGTAGGAAATATTCTATTCGAGTTTCTACAAACTAAGGCTATTGTAATCACCGCGGGTCAAAACCTTAGAAGTCCATGAAAGTTCTGAATGAAAGAATACCTTTAATAAAACAGCGAAAAAAAAATTTGGGGGTCTGGACATAACCTCACTATCGGCCATTATATGTCGTTTTTTGATAATAGTGTAGCCAGCACATCTAGTGCCAAATTAAATTTTGTGAATCGGTTTTCTGGATATAGTTTCTTACTTTTATTGAAACCTAATACGAAATTATACGAACGAAAATAAACTTCGGAAATATTCTATTCGAGTTTCTACAAACTTAAGGCTATTGTAATCACCCGAGGGTCATAACCTTAGAAGTCCATGAAAGTAGGCTGAATGAAAGAGTACCTTTAATAAAACAGCGAAAAAAAAATTTTGGTCGGGACATAATTCACTATCGGCCATTATATGTCGTTTTTTGACAATAGTGTAGCCAGCACATCTAGTGCAAAATTAAATTTTGTGAATCGGTTTTCTGGATATAGTTTCTTACTTTTATTGAAACCTAATACGAAATTATACGAACGAAAATAAAACGTAGGAAATATTCTATTCGAGTTTCTACAAACTAAAGGCTATTGTAATCACCGCGGGTCAAAACCTTAGAAGTCCATGAAAGTTGGCTGAATGAAAGAATACCTTTAATAAAACAGCGAAAAAAAAATTTTGGGGGTCGGGACATAACCTCACTATCGGCCATTATATGTCGTTTTTTTGACAATAATGTAGCCAGCACATCTAGTGCAAAATTAAATTTTGTGAATCGGTTTTCTGGATATAGTTTTTAACACCTTTAGCTTCAAATTCAGCTATGAAGACAAATCGATTTCTGAAATAACAGTTGGTGTACGTTTATTTTTGCCAGGCAATACAAAACTCGAAAAAACTCGTATTTGCCGTTTGACAAAAAAAATCGTACACCAACTGTATTTTCAGAAATCTATTTGTCCTTATAGCTGAAGTTGAAGCTAAAGGTGTTTAGAAACTATATCCAGAAAACCGATTCTCAAAATTTAATTTTGCACTGACTGTGCTGGCTATATTATTGTCAAAAAAACGACATATAAAGGGCAGGCCCAATAGTGAGGTTATGTCCCGACCCCCCAAAAAAATACGATTTT
Source organism: Sweltsa coloradensis (assembly GCA_024449915.1). NCBI lineage: Eukaryota > Metazoa > Arthropoda > Insecta > Plecoptera > Chloroperlidae > Sweltsa > Sweltsa coloradensis. The sequence goes on from JAMZAV010001199.1 coordinate 119,477, forward strand.
TTTCCTGTTTTAAGTAAGGCTCTCTTTCATTCAGAAAACTTTTCAGCCATGTTTCTTCGACTTTCAAATTATCGGCCAGAGGTGGTACAATAGCCTTAAAGAGGGTTGATTTGAAATTTAAAGACTTGTCGCCCCATAAACTCTCCCAACATGTGATTATGACACGCACACGGACAGATAACCGTAATAGAAATCAATATAATGTCAGAGAGACATGTTCCGGAATATTATTGGTGAGAAGATGAAAGTGGAGCTATATAGCCGTGTTGGAAGAGAGAGAAACCCGCGTACGTGTTCGAGTACGCGCGAGTACATTGGCCTACTGAATGTGCGACCTTGACACACGGTACTCGAGCGAGCCCGGGCGGAACCCACGTGTTCCGCTTCCGGTCAGCGAAGATGTATCTTTATCTCGAATCTGATCGGAAACATTCGGACAAGTCCGCCCTTGACCGGCTCCCGAACGTTTAGTTATCTGAATACGATCTTGATGGGAGATGATGAGTGTGATGTCTCGGGTTTGGACATCTTACTCAAACCACGCGCTGTCTTCTTTAATCATTAACAACAAGAAATTAATTGTATCATTATGTAATATTATAATATACTGCTATCAAAACTACGGTTCGTTTTACCTTGTGAGTTCATAGCCCGGCACTCCGCGATGCGCAACACACGCACGCAGCACAATGGCTTATCTTATCCATCCATTTCATGCAACTTATAGTGTAATATCTACAACATTATCACCATATGTAATACCAATTAAATGTTCATTATTAATATTATGTAGGAACATAACACAAAACGGCCACGCATTGTTTATAACAGCATGGTGATACACAATTTAGAAGTTGGACATCCTCAATCGCATAATATAGTAGAAGTATGTTGATTAATTGATTGATTGATTAATTGATTAATTATGATGAAGCAGGGTCGTAAGGTAATCTGCTGAGTTTGTTTGTGCCAAAGGATCTGCGTAGTAACTATTAGGACGAAGGTTTTGACAGTCGGGTCGGATTGTACTAGGGTCGGGTTGGATATGGTATGGATAATAAATCTTACTTCTTAAGAATTTAACATAACATTTTCTCCAAATTCACTTTCTATTGTCTGGATTTTCATTGAATGGCATTTTTTATAATAGGATAAATTAAAAATTGTCTAGACCGGCACCTCCACCAACAAAGTTTGTAAATCCTGGACCGGCCCCTCCACCAAACCACCAAAATATAATATGTTTTTGTTATTCGGAAATCGGGCACCTTTTTGACTATAGGGTCACCCGAAATTTCACTTACCCGAACACCACTAGTAACTACCATAGTAACAAACTTGAACAAGATAAAGAAGTATGGACACAAGCTTTGTCACGGAAATGACCAAGAAAGCGAAGCTACCAAAACATTGGTGACGAAGAACACATCATCTAAGTTTTATCGTGCATTGGAATATATTTTGGGAAGGTGCCAAGTACACAAAAATTACCCTTTTCAAGCTAGCCCCGCCCTGCTGATCACGAAAGTCATTAAAACAATATGTATCATCCTTGTTGCTCAATGTCAACAAAAATCGTATGTCAATCTGAGGTCATGTTCGGTTTTTCTCGTGAAACGTGACACACTCACTGACGGCCGGCCAGAAATGTGTGGAATGTAGGCGAGCGCGCTCCCCGAACTGTTAAAAAGTCTAACCTACCGATATTATGTGATGAGTGGGTAAGGTGGATAGCATATAAGAATAAGATGCGATTGTTGAGAATATAGAGTGAACAGATTTGAATAAATCTGACAGAAAGTAGTGAAGGAATTATGACAAGCATGTGTGTGTTTATATTGAGCCAGTCGTGTAGAAAAATCTTCGAATTGCCTTTATATAGAATATTTAATAAGTCGGTACCGCAAACTTATATTATAATCATAGTATTGTTTTTATGTAATTCAATCCAGAAATTATGAAATCCATCCCAGCGGGGTATCGAACCCCGATCTCCCAGTTGCCGGTCGGGAGCTTTACCTATGGTATCGAGACTGGGGTTTGATACCCGGCCCGCTGAGATGGATTTTTTAATTTCTGGATTGATTTACATAAAATCAATTGCAAGTTTCCCGACTAATGAAATTGAGAAATAATAGTATTGTATGAAAGATTGATTGTATGATTAAGGGGAATCCCTAGACCCAAATATGATTTCTAAAGAATGCAGTAAAGACGTCTGAAAAGTAAGTAGAATGTAAGAGGGGCTTAATAAAAGAGCGGATAATTTTTTTGAAATTTTTTGACGGGACATAACCTCAGAATCAACAATTTTATTCAAATTACTGGAATCAGTTGCTCAAGTTCAAAATTGAATTTTTAGCAGCGGTTTTTTGTATATTATTTCTACACTCCTTTATCTACAACCTAAATAAAGTATTATTGGTTTTATATGATTTCAGGCGTTGCACGATTTTTTTCCGTTAAACGGTACAAAATTTGAAATTGTACCGGCAGGCGAAAAAAATTGTGCAACGCAACAAACCATATAAATACAAAAATCCTTTTATTTAGGTTGTAGATAAAGAAGTGTAGAAATAATATACAAAAAACCGCTGCTAAAAATTCAATTTTGAACTTGAGCAACTAATTCCAGTAATTTGAATACAATTGTTGATTCTGAGGTTATGTCCCGTTTTGTCCCCCAAAAAAATTTCAAAAAAATAATCCGCTCTTTTATTAAGCCCCTCTTACATTACATACATTACATACTTACTTTTCAGACGTCTTTACTGCATTCTTAAGAAATCATATTTGGGTCTAGGGATTCCCCTTAAATAGAGGTATTAAGTTCAATACTTTGGGCATATGTCTGGAGTTTGGAGGAGGTGATGCCTTTAACTCTCTTCAGATTCGTCTGAGAAACATGAGGACGCTATAACAGCGATTCTAAGCACTTTGCCCGCGAGTCAAGCGATCAAACAAGATTCTGTTGGTGCTTTAGTATATTAAAAAAGTCAAAGAAATTCGATACGAGTTTGTGGGCTATTTTTCAACCTGCCAGAATCTCTTAGCTCTGAATGCGACAATTGAGAGACGTAAGTATACCTTGGAGAGACCGTATTCATGGTTGAATGTACAGTGGGAGGATTATCATAGCATTTACAATAATATCCAAGATACCAATAACTGAAAATATACTATGCTTGTTGGACGAACTTGTGTAAAACAGTAAAAAGATGTCGTGGAGGCCTTGATCCAGCGTAGCGTAAAAGTAATTATGGTTGTGTGTAGTACAGGCCAAGGAATATGATGTCGAATTAAGACGAAGACAACGAGTATTCATTTTGATATATACCCATCTTTAGGACACTAACAAACTTACAGGTATATGAATATTATAAAATGTTAAATACTTCGTGAAATATTCATACAAATGCTTCATTAGGATCTTCTTTCTTCGATGTCTAATTGAAACGAATTATCGGACGTCGAAACTAATTCCATACTAATCCCGTCATCTAATCGCACTAGAAATAAATTGAAATTGGATTGTTAATTTGGTTCCGACGTAATTCAACGTCTCTGACAATGCACGCCCAAGGTTTATAGTAGTTAATTGAGATCGTGTCATGTTGAATCTCCGGCGAGCAACAATGGTCTCGCCCAAGGCCGCACAGAACAGAATGAGGAAACTCCGATTGCAACATTTCTAACCTTTTAGAATCGAGACGCTTTTGTTGAGTGTTATACCGGCTCAAATTTGGATATGAAAAGACGTAAGCGTATTTTAGACGAGAAGAATGGCTGTCTTGATGAGCGTACCGGGCGTACGCTCTTTGCTTGGATTCCGATTTCCTATTAGTCAAATGAAAGGCGTTTTCACGACCCAATACACCTGAGATAAATGGCTGCACCCCAATCCAAGATGGCCGATCGATCGAGAGGTAGAGGAAATTGACTTTGTTTTAAAACCGATTAAAATAAATCCTTCCAAGTAACTAAGAAAATAAGTCTAAAACGACACAATAGCCTGATTTAAATATTACGTAATTTTACATGAAAACCCATTATCATAGTCCGTAGTTTTTGTTAGTAATTGCCAATTGGTTCACAGAGGCAGTAAAATAAAATATTACATATTTACCACTCTTTTCTTTCTTACGAGTTATTTTTAATTAAATCAATAGCAGATTATTACTCAAATCGAGTTTTGAAATATAATCTCTGGATAATCGGATCACGAAAATCAGGTCATGAGGAATATAACTTATTTCAAAACTAAATTGACCCCATTTCGATATCTATCTTTTAAAATCTTTAAATCTATCAAGGTCGTTTCGTTGTCACGTTTCTTTGTTTCACATTCTGGTTGGAATCAAGGTGTCACTGTAACGAGAATTTAGATTAGATGCAATTACTGTTACATTGTATATCGTCATCTAATAGTGATTGCATACAAATTCTGGTTGAAAACAAAGTATCACTGTAACAACAATTTAGATTAGATGCAATAACTGTTGCATTGTATCGTCGTCTAATAGTGTTTTAATGCAGGACGAAAAAGAAAAATATACCCATTTTGTGGTACTCTTTATAAGCAAAGAAATTATACATATAAATTATTCTTGACACCTAAATTATCTACACACAGACAAAAGTTCGCGCGTATTCACATTGACAAACACACACACACACACACACACGTACTCACACACCTATTCATATTCATATACACAAACACACATACAAATACACATACATTATTAATTTATTGTATGAACTATATAAGAAATTGTTGATTAATCAGGTTACTAAATTTTTTTAGTTTATAACTTCATATATTATATTTTTGCTAGTAGGAAATAATTTATGTTGCAAATAAAGACTTAAAAGACTTGTTAATAGCTTGAAATGCAAACAATATTTTGGTTGTAATGTAACGAAGATACACAGATCGTTACATAAAATACTCTCAGCATTGTAAACACGTCTTGGAAAGATTCTACCTTTCTTCGCGTATGTTTTATAAACAAAATTATTATGGCAAGATAATCAACTTGATATCAGTCAAGTAAGAACTCGTTACATAAGCAAACATTGATTCTTAATATTATTTTACGTAGTCACATTTATTTTAGTGCGATTCTTCACGCGTATAGTAATCAGTAATCACTCACTGAAACAATTACGTAACAAAAATATTGTTAAATCGTTATTTCAGTTCTTCCTTAATACATTAAATCTAATTAACAATAAACAGTAACGGAAGACTTTTACTTTTTGGGTCATTGTGCGTGACAGACAAGATAGTAACAGTTCTTCATTCAGCTCTTCAAGACGTAATCTCAACGGTAATTGTGTGATAATGAATTCAGTCCAGACATCCATCTGAAATGTAAGTTAACTCATCCCATAGCACACCGTGCGATCAAGATAGCCGGATCGTTGTAATTCACTCTTGTTTTAACTATTCTTTTAATTGGCACGCACGCAGAACGGTGTTAAAACACTCGCTTTCATGCAAGCCTGGTGATTGTTATAATTCTTCCGGCTTGGAAATATAATGAGTTTGCAGATCAGTCTCAGGATTTACGCACGTCTTTATGTAAGAGTTAATTACATATCTTCCGGACAGTGTTAGAGGTGTAGGTCCCAACTCCCAACCCCCTTATAACTATAAATTCAACCCCAAAATAATCCACCACTTGAGTAGGAATTTATCAAAAAGTTTCGCACGCTTAAACATTTAGCTATTAAAATGTTTAATCAACACTTTGTTTCGGTGTAAAATTTCCTGACGTCATATAATATGTAATGTATTTTTTCTGTGCTATCTACATAATACATTTTATTTTATAAAGTGTGCACAATATATTCTTGCATGGCAACCATGCAAAACATCAATCAGGTGTTAGGAAACGAACTAGCTAAATACCAAAGGCATCTTCCCCGCGCTGCATAGTATACTCCACCTGGTAAATGCATTGATTTCAACTACAGGCCCTGCACACATGGCTACAATCGTTGACTCCGGTCCGATTGTTTTCGACGGTAACTGAATGTGGAGCTCGTTGAATCCATCAACTTTTCTTCGCCATATTAGGAATTTACAAGCAGCACTTAGTTACACAATGCAGGGATATTTATAATATTAGAGTAGATTTTATTCAAAGTCTAACTCGCTGGATGGTATTTGGAATTAAAGGTGAATTTTAAATGTTTCTTTCCGCGAACAAAACCTTGCTGCTAACTGTGATGTATTGTTTTGCAGATTTATAGTCGTTTTACAAACGTAGCGACTTTATTCAAGCCACGTATTAATGGGGGATTGCTGAGGATTAATAGTGTGGGAAAATTGTATTTCTAGGGTAATTTTCTTTGAAATAGAAGCTACATGAAGGTTCTCCTTGATTCCACAGTTTGTTTAGCAGATTTGCGTACGTTGCACGCGGAATCTGGCTGTGTGTTTTATCTTGCGATATAAATCATTAATACAATAATACAATTAATTGCTTAAAGATGATCACGATATTAATATCTTATTATGCAAAACCTTTCTCTTTTATAATGAATGTAAAATTCAATTGAAGGTACCATTCCGTTTAATTGAAGCAAAATTATTTTTATTGTTAATCTGTAACTCCTTAATGTATTTAGTAAGTGTTTCTTAAGAGTTTGCGGTGAGCGTGATTTCTTTCATGTGGCGCGATGAATGGTTTCATCACGTTGCATTGCTTGATGAAAACCCTACCGAAGCGATTGAGCACGGAAGGATTCGATCTCTTTCCCATGATGTAGTCATTATCAAATGTAAATTATAGTTATATAGAGTAGTGATTAATTATTGCCTTCGCTGTATTTGTATGAAACTGATATTTCTATAATACTGGCTCTTTCCATGGCCATGCGTGCGAGTGTATGAAAATGGTAATTGATTACATGAATCTATCTGTATGTAATTGCGATGCAATCTGCTTGGTTGCGCGAGTATAATTGCAGTGTTTGTAAAATATACGACTACTTCATTTCGTAATAGAAGAATCTATAAATAAGGTTTTGTGTTACGCGCGATGTTCGGACTTGTTTATGGTTATAACTTCACTTCACGTAGGCTATAGGAAACGACCAAGATCCACAAACAAAAAATTATTTAATATATTGTCCTCGGTTGTAAATATGTTTCTATATTTGATAAATAGTATTGACATTAAATAAATAAATAAAATTCCATTACATTGGCGAGGTTTTGTGTATATTGTTCTAAATTCTAACATTCAAAACAAACTGGTGGCCACCGACATATTAGACTACAGGGCGGAGATAAAAAAAAACTTTAACCATTCTTCTATATACGTCCGCTATTATTTTATTTTTTCAATTAAATATGAATAATTCTACAGTATACGTATATAGCTTAGTAAAAAATATTTGCAATCCGTTTCGTCCTTGATAATATACATTTACAATTTCTTTCGGCATAGGTAGTAAACCCAAAATGCATTCCATTTGTAAAGAAGCATTCACTCTACGACATGAAAAAGTTGAACGTAATCAAATGAAGTAGAAAACTTATCCTATCACTTTATTTTGAAAACTTGTTAAAATAATCGCGTTAAAAAGTCATCTGCATGGAAGTATCTCGTGGCACTAGAAGGGTGTATATTTCTCACTTCTTCTAAACAAAGTTTGGAATAAGTTTCCGCCCGTCCTTGGCACGGTTTGGTGACACTTGACAGCTTTTGTCAGAGCTTCCTAGCTTGTGTTCTTAGTTTGAGGTTGATAGAAGACGGAAAGCTCATACATCACCTGCGCTGACACGGTCGTTAGCTCACCCGGTTCTACCTCAGCTTCCCAACATTGTCTCTCGAACGAGGTTTCACATAATATATTGTTTACTCTAAAAATTATGTTAATTATTTTTTAATATATTGATATTGCAATTTTTGTTTAGGCCTACTATTATATTTGAACATTTTATTTGCATTGAATTGCATGAAAGAGAAAAAGCATACATATTTTGTAAAATAGTAGTTCGAATTAGTCGGCAACTTTTACAAAAAATTTTCCAAGTTTCCAGAGGTTGTCCTTTTGCCAAAGCGTCAATCTCTAGCTCGGACAAGTTTTGTATCGATACCTATACAATTTTTGTATAATATACGAACTCCCTGCTTGTGACACCCCTGCTGTTCAACCGATTGTTATGAAGTGATCCCATTGCTATAGTAATCTTGTTGAAAGATCAGAGAAAGTCTGGTGTAATTTCATGCACTTGTTGCTGCACGTCGCGGCCTATAGTGACGCAATGATCGTGCGCTAGGACCGCTGGACCAGGCGACAGATCAGATGGCGACATTTAGCCAGCACGAGCCGGGAGACATCATACCAGGCTATTATCTAATGTCACTTGGCATAGCATTCTAACAAGGGTTATCTGCAAACATTTTGTGATTTATTGTCCCGTTCCGTTCAAAAAGTCGCTCCAGGTCTTATAAACGCTGCCATTTGTAGTAATAAATCATGAAAATTTGCATTATGTTGAACTTTTGCAGACGAAAAATAAACTATTCAGGATTAATTTCGTTTTGTTTTGTCTGAAAACATCACAATCTACCTGGGTGTTTCCACAATTCATACAAATGTCTTAATTTTATTTTATTCGTTTACACGTGTGGCTGACAAGAAAACAGTACAAACTGTAAAGTCTGAACGAGTAGACAGAGTCACAGAATACTTCGGCGATTTACAAAATATCCTATAAAATCGATCAAATTTGAAGAGGATTATTGTATACTATTATTTATTTATTTATATTTTATTTATTATTTATTGTATATTATGGTATTGTATTGTGTATTTTGTATAGATTCAGGCCTATAAACATCAATCGTGAATGATACGAGAATCGAGGAAAATTCAAAAACGAGGATGGAGTAAAAACCAAAACTCCATGGCTAATACCGGATCCGAACCTCGTAGCTATGTCCCATACACTATTGCGCGGCGACTCGACGTCATGGGCCACATCGGAGTGCAATGAGTATCAAGAAACACCCATGACAGAGTCACAAGCTTACGAAAGTAACACTAATGTCATAACTCCGTGGTGTGGAACCTTGAGATTCCTGGGGAGAGTATCTGGGTGATGAGGTGACGTCAATCACATTGTGATCCGTCGTATTGTTGATTAGACTTGGAGGAACGATGTCTCACAGGACAAGAATATGCTAGTCCCTCTCTGCTCTGCTGTGGATGAGCAAGCACACTAAAGAAAAGCACACGGGCAGGCTTTGGATTCTATACGTCAGTCGTCATCGGCAATAGTGAAACTTTCCCGAGATTTTCTTCAGACTTTTTTTTAAAATTTTATTATTACTTTTTTATTACAAAAACGTTTGTGGTACACATATCGAGTTCAAAGAAACAAATTAAAATTAGGTTTTAAGGGAAAAAGGAGAAAAACACATTTAATTAAGAAATCAAATCAAACACAAATTTGGGGTACATCATATCACACGTTATCTGAGCGTGAGCATCTAAAAATAACAATTAATAGCCAAAAAGGACGTTGTTATGAATGCTATATAGTAAAATCCCTCTTAGACATCCCTTTAAAACTAACTTAACACTCTGCTACTGGAAGACAGACTAAGCTACTGGAAGACGGTCACACCGGCTAAAAATTATGTTTACCTTGCAACGACCATTCATTCGAAAAAAGCTCCAAACACTGTATATTAATTTGCTTTATTAGAGGGAAGACTTCTTCGATAGCATTTCACAATACATGTAACGAGTGCTTTGCGTTGGTAGTAACAAATTGTGGTTCGACAAACATGATTATAGCACAGTTTTCTGGAAATTGTTAATTCCTAATGAAAACCTTCAACCGTCGTTGTCCAAAATTGCAACATCAATAAGTCCTACCGAATTAATTGAATTCGAATGACCTCCATTAAAAATGTTATTTTTTTTACTCACATAAACCAGGTCAACAATATCGTAATGATTCACACAATTTCTGATTAATTGTTGTTTATGGCTTTCAACATTGAAGGTCACTCCAGGTTACTGGTCAGTACACGGGACGTGAGGACAACACCTTCCAATTACAAAACGAAACAATGGGATTCATTACCTGTGTGTGTTAGGGTTACATTACTTCGAGACAATGACCTTCTGGTAGTGCAATGGTCGCACGTACGTCCGTGCGGTCTACCGAGCAGTCGCCTCCGTGAGGGGGTGGCCCGACTACTTGTCAAGGAGCCAACTAACAAGTAGATCATGATGCGCTAGGGGAACTTCACAAAGTTACGGATAATGTAATCGTGAATTAACACAGAGCATAGCGAAGGTAAAGGAATTCAATTACATTAGCATGGAAATTTCGCTGAGAGCTGACGTCATCGGTGTTTGTTGCCGCTCGGGAGCGGAGCCTTCGACTCCCGAGTCTTCTTCGACTGAAAGTAATTCTTACGCTAACTCAATAAATGGTTAATGCCTTATTCTAAAATGCTGCCTTTCTTATTTACTAAAGATATTGTCAAGCAAACTTCGTAATGCTTAGCTTTAAAAGAGCGGTAACAAGAAAGTAGTTTCTTTGTTCTTTTTTTGTAAGCGAAAACTCACAAATAAGAACCATAAATCTTATACCTATAATTTAAAACAATGATTAATGAATTGTTGTAATGTGCACGACATATTTTATTACTATCTAGCAGTTTTAATTTTTTTGTAATATAATACACTATTACAATATTTCTGCTGTCCCATTTGTCTCTGTGATCGTCGTTGCTTCTATCGTTTGTTGTTGTTTGGAATGTCGTAGTATGTAATGTCAGTTTCGATTTTCCAAAGAAGCCTGGGTAGTTTTTTTTTTTAATATATATACAGCGATAAAATAATTTGTACTTTTAATTCACCATGTTAGTTCATGCAATAATCAAACGCAGCTGTTCTAGGTATAGACCATGTTCAGACATTCATAGAAAAATTAATGTGAACTCAGAAAATGCATCATTAGATGTTATATAACTAATACATATTATCCAACTTTACTTCAATTCAATTGTGTGTGTATGGCGCATGTAGCTTGTCATTATTGCAATTATGCAATACTGACCCAATTCTAAAGAGCAACTCCACAATGCAACTTGCAACCTCAGCACAACTATACCAACTGGCCCGCAATACCGTGCGAAGGTACATTATGCACTCATTGCAAGTCTAACTTTCAATGCAATCTCATAGAAATACTTTTGTTTTGTCCACCACCATAACTAGTGCATGTGCCCTAAACTAAAACTACGCTTATAATTCACTACGACGTACACTTTAAATAATGGTTATTAAAATGAATGGAATGGTTTGCACAAGCCTGAAAACAATAACCAAACTAGACGCCATGCGAGAAATAGTTGTCAACATGTCGCTTGTTTCGAAAGATGTAAATGCCAGCCGGCTTGAAATGCCACGGTGTGGTGTTACGTCAGCAGGTGTGGTGTGGTGTTACCGTAAGACAATGCGTCTTGTGACCTCAGCGCTGCCTTGAGGGTCCCCGTGAGTCACTGGGAAGGACGAACTGTGCGGACGGAGGCGGTGGTGCTGCCAACACTCCGCCGTGTGAGGGAAATACCAGGTGGGCAAGTTAGCGGCGGTGATCATTGTAGACAGAAGGGGATAGTGGTGTCTGAGGTATGTCTGAGATGATGTCTGAGGTGATGTCTGAGATGATGTCTGAGGAGATGTCAGGTGGTGTTAGAGGTTATGTCTTAGGTGACGACAATTGATGTCTGAATATGAGGTGACGTTTGAGATGATGTCAATGGTGATGTCTGAAACAATGTCTGAGGAGATGTCTTATAGTTGATGACGAGTGTTGTCTCAGGTGATGTCCGAAATGTTGTCAAAGGTGATGTCCTAGGTGATGACAGGTGTTATCTTACGACAGGTAAGTCTGAGATGATGTCTGAGTCTGAGGGATGTCAGGTGGTGGATGTCAGAGGTGATGTCCTAGGTGATGACAAGTGTTGTCTTAGGACACAGGTGATGCATGTGGTGACGTCTGAGGTAATGTCTTAGTGGATGACAGGTCATGTCTTGGGAAGATTATTATAATGCATTATTTTATCACTTTTCTTGTTACTCACCTTTTCGTATGGCGGATTTATATGTAGTGATGTGTGTGTTTTGTTTTATCTAAAATTTTACTTCGGATAATGTACAGTCGTATCCAGTATTGTATTATGTTCTTAATCCGTAATATAACTGAATTGGGTAGATATGTAAATAAATTATATTAACTAGACTACTATGATGGTCCTGAGAAGTATCATTAGAGATGAAGGTATAATGTTGATGATGGAGAAGACAATCATCAAGAACTGCAATACATGTATTGGAATAAGGTCAGAATAACATGGATGTGGTTACAAGATATGTGATTGTGTACGATGTAATGATGAGAAGATGACGACAAAGTTTGGGATTCGCAATTCGCATACTCAGTATTCGTCAGTTTCTTTTACGTTATATAATGTCTACAAAATAATTTAACTAAGGGATAAACGTTAAAATATATTTCAATAACAGCGGTACATTAATAATTATATAGACGTATCTTCAGCGAAGTGAAACTGTATATTTTATCTAGTTTCGGTACAAATGGGGCACTGGAATATCTCTTACAGGTAGTGGTGGCGTGACATAAGTAGGCCTAAACCTACGCACAGCTTACGCAACTTGGTACGTGGGAGTATCAGCGTGACTAACGACGAATCATATTACAGATGTGTGCTATTGTTATATTTTTAGATTTGACGTTGGGCCCCACTCCCCCGCTCTACAACATGGGATGAACCCTCTCTCCATCGGAAGTAACAATCATCTTATTACACTGATTGTTGTGGTGGGTGTTTGTTGTTTCACGCCTATATTAATGCAACTCATCATCTACCTATTCGAGATGATGAGAGGATGGAGGATGGTTACAAAAGTCCCTACCTTATGCGGGATTCAAACCCACATTCCATGACTTGGACAATATCCTATAACCTTATAGCACAACGCGGAAGACACTAGTGGTGTGAGAAGGTTGTGATATTTTATATTAGAAGCTTGCAAACGCTTTTTCAGGCGCATTGATGGATAAGCGTCATTTTTTTAAACGAAAAAGAGCGTAAAATTGCGATTTCACGAGAAACTATTTTTCGATTGCGCTCAAATTTCACACCAAGATATTAATTCATAAAATTAAGGTTCTGTATAAAAATCGTTACAATCGGATAAAGAATGTAGGTGTTATGAGTCGAAATGTAAAATAAAAAATAAAAAACGTAAAATTGCGATTTTCATCAAAAAGTATTTTTTGATTTCGCTCAAATTCACACGATATATTAATTATAAAATTAAAGATTCTGTGAAAAAATCATTACAATCGGATAAAGCATGTAGGCGTTATAAGTCAAAGAAATTTTTAAAAATTGAAAATCGAAAAATTGTGATTTTCATGAAAAATTATTTTTCGATTGCGCTCAAATTTCACACGAATATATAAATTCATAAAATTAAGGTTCTGTGAAAAAATCATTACATTGGAGAAAACATGGGAAAATTGTAAAATTGCGATTTTCATGAGAAATAATTTTTCGATTGCGCTCAAAAACGTGGCAGTTCTTGGTTCAGAGATTTCGAAGGCCTCCATAAAATTTCATCGCAATTGGAGTATCGGTTTAGCCGGAATCGTGCTAACAGAACAGACACACAATAATACAAACAGAAAGAAAAAAACATTCCGGATTTTTTTCGCTAGTGTAGTGAAATAAAATCTTCGCTTCGCTCGCTACGCACACGCTCATCCAATTTAAATGTAATCTGAATATTCGCTATCAAGGAATTGTAGTGTGTTGACTATATTATTGTATTCTAAATTGCATCTCTAATATATCTAAGACTAGGAAGCTTCGCAAACACTTTTCAGGCGCGTTGTTGGATGAGCGTTTTTTTTTAAAGCGAACAAAAGCGTAAAATTGCGATTTTCATGAAATTATTTTTCCCATTATGCTCAAAATTTTACACCAATATATAAATTTTATAAAATTAAGGTTCTGTTTAAAAAATCGTTACAATAGGATAAAGCATGTAGATGGTATAAGCCAAAGAAATGTAAAATAAAAAAATAAAAAAACTAAAATGCGATTTCGTGAAAAAATTTTTTTTTGATTGCGCTCAAATTCCACACAATATATAAATTCATAAAATAAGGGTTTTGTGAAAAAAAAATTACATTCGAATAAAGCATGTAGTTTAAAGTCTGAAGATTTTTTTTTTAAATCGAAAATATCGTAAAATTGCGATTTTCATGAAAAAATAATTTTTCGATTGCGCTCAAAAAGGGGCAGTTCTAGGTTCAGAGATTTCGAAGGCCTCCATAAAATTTCATCGCAATTGGGAGTATGGGGTTTTTTAGCCGGAATCGTGCTAACAGACACAATAATACAACAAAAGAAAAAAAAAAAAACATTCCGGATTTTTTACCCCGTGTAGTGAAATGGAATCTTCGCTTCGCTCGCTACGCTCGCTCCGCTCATCCAACAATGTTTATTGACATGATCATATAGTATATTGTTGATGCCTATTCGCAACGCATCGTATTTATCTCGTGTGTTTCCAATGTAAAGCATATTCTTCACTAGGTGTTTGATGTGATGCACTTCACTATCGGAGAAACAATCTACAATTCCAAATAGGGTAGTTAAAACACATGCTTCTAGAATAGAGACGTGCAGGATCGGGCAAACTCTCTACCACGGCGAGAAAGTGCCGCACTCTATGTTCAGCCGTGTTATTTACTACAAGTACAGATCAGTATCTGAGTTGTTCTGAGCGTGTTAGTCAAGGGGAAATTATCTTCCCACGAGCAGCGTCTATCAGGACTATAAAACCACACAATCAATATTGGTGGCTGCTTACAATTTCCATTCTGGATACTGTAGGAACATCCTTCATTATCGTCTCGAAAGCAGCTTCCGAACTTCCTTCCATTTTGGAAATTGGAAATTTCAATCAAAAACAGCTGTTCCTGTTTTTTGTTATTAGTACCGTGAATAACAATATAGTATAGTATCTGAACCTATATGGTCCTACAGAGAACGTGTTTACCCTAGCATGTCTTCTTCGCTAATACCTTGTTATTACTGGTCTCAACTCAATCTATGAATCAAGAAGCAACCACCATAAGCAAGCAGACATATTGAACGAATGAACGAGTGAATTGTAGACTGACGAACATTGATTTGCGTCATTTGTTAGAGAATGAACACATTCAAAACCCTTCCAGTATTGTTTTTGGTAAAATAATGCCTTAAAACCAAAAGGTTGTGAATTATTATACTTAGATTTTAGAATACATGATCTAAGTATTATATGCTGTACCAATATAGAGATGTTTTCTCTAAATCAATAAATGGATGTAAATCCCTATATAGCTCATATAATAATGCGGGTATGTCTATGTATAAACCTGTACAAATAAGGTCAGAATAAATGTCAAGGGTGTGTGTTTATTCTTCTACATTTGCAATTCAGAATATACTGCCACTCACTCAAGGGATTCAAGTACAAATACTGATATTCAAATACGCAAACTTCCATTTAAATATTATATACCATCTATGTCATGTTTTCGCTCGTTGGAAAGCCATCATCGAAGTGAGTTTTCCATATGGATGCTCTTACATAATGCAAATCCTATTACTACAGCTGAAAGAATGGGTCTGACTGTCCGTGCGTCTGTGAGTTACACTCGGCGGTGTTATTATAAACATTTAGCTCGAATACATTGATACCCGGATCTCGCATGAGACAGTACAATAACCCTTCTCCGTCCTTCCTACACATGTCGACGGCTAGGTCTCCAGGAGGCTGTGTGCATGTGGCTGTTTCCAAGATAGTGCATGTGACACATCGCATGTTGATCGAGGAGATGCCTCGCGTCCGAGACAGTTCTGCACCAACACACATACTCTCGTGCATGCAATGTACTTATACGTTACACGCATGTACAAGTTACTTACCTGGAAACATTGCAACGTAAATATTTGTTGATTCTTATTGTAGCATTATCTTGAACAAAATCATTACAAATTTGATTATTAAACTATTATGTCACCGATTGAAAATGACACCAACTAGATAAATTATTAATATTTAATACAATCCAGAAATAAAAAAATCCAGGAGTGTTTCCCGACTATCCAAATCGAGAAATAGATAAATTCTATTATGGAGTCACATTCCACTACTGAACCAACATGGCCAATAAACATACGTTCATGGAAAATCTCATGTAGGGCCAATATGCCTTCTTGAATTTCTCGTGCTTTGTTTTTAAGACACGATTCACAAAATTTTCGTTTTTATTGACGACATTTGGGGAAAAGTCAGCTCAGGATCGCCAGTGACGGTGATCAAATTCGGGACCCTCTATGACTCAATATCGCGTGTTTGCACTGAAATATTCGGATATTCGGTAGCACATACGATTAGGGCGCTGGTCCGAAGCGTATGTCTCTACGAGGACGTGGGTTCGAATCCCGCATATGGCATGTTTTTTGTAAGCGTCCTTCATCCTCATCTATCACCACTCATCGTCTCGATCATCATCATCTCAACTGTTGGTGTTCCAAAGTTTAAACTACTTGTGGCTCAGATAGTATGGTCGACACGAACTCCCATCAACATCTGCTGCAACTCTGTTGAATCGTGCAAATTGAATTGAATTGAACGCCTGGTGACATGGTCGGCTCCATCGCAAGGAAATTTATTGAAACAACTCTATCCGTAATTGGTATGGAAATGTTAACAAGACAAGAGAATGCGTAGGAAACTGAAACCACCTGCGTCTTTCGTGACTAAACTATAGTTTTTCCTCCAACTCTTGCTCGGATTGTTGCTAACAAATTATCCGACTTGTACGAGGTCTTACATGATGATGTATTATATTGTTGTAATTGAGCTATATTGGATCGTGATGAATTGATATTTATCACGTTTCTCCTTAAACCCATTTAAGGGCAGATCCATATTGAAGCAAAGTACATGTTGTCGTTGATGTGGAGATTAAATCTACTGCTGCAACCATGGGTTGTAATGATGTGTTTGTACGGTTTTATATTTTTAATTATATCTTTATTTATATTATTTTACTTGTTCCAGAAAACCTAAACCAAATAATATTGTAAGTGCGTTTAATTGCTCACACTTGTCTTTGCATGACATATATCAGCGTGCGAACGTAAAACTGAGAAACCATTTTAATTTAAGAAAAGCTTATTAACCCGGAAAATAACATAAACACAAGAAAAGCAAATAACTAGGGTCACATAAACTGACACTGTACGTCGATCAATTTGCGAATTTTCCACACTTCCTGACTTCCTGAAGCATCCTCCTCTTCCCTGAGCTGTCAAGTGTCACACTCGAGTATTCTTCTCACATCTTGCGCCGTGCTGCACTAATCGTGTTCGTTGGGAGGGTGCAGCTGGTGTAGGTTACCCCTCACGCCCACCCAGCACTGAACGTGTTCGTTGGGAGGGTGCAGCTAATTCTCACGCATCTCACTGAATGTGTTCGTCTGAATGGCTCGGTACGTGTGTAACCAACACGTCTTACATTTGATCGTGTTCGTTGGGAAGCTGTAGTTATAGTGCAAGTCGCAACTTTCCCAAGAACGAACCCCTGCATTTGCCAATCACAGCTACATAATGTTCTCACTCTTACCTTGTTTTGATTGGCGTCGTGTATCCTCGTCCATCACTCATGGCAGGGCGACCTCGTCATCATCATTACCGTGGACGTCATCTGTCATCGTTACCACGTGCAAACCGCTGGAGTTTACCATGGTGACAAACCGTTATCTATCTTGCAATAGTCTACTCTGCTCCTGTAACAGCATGCGGGCGTGTACAGAAAGATCTACATAATATCTAATCCAGTGGCGTATCCAACGGGGGAAGGGGGTGGGGACAAACACCCATTTTGCAAAAAAAAGTGAAAATGCACTTTAAACGTTTCAATTGAGAATACAGAATAACTGTTTTATCGCAAAACTAAAGGCAAATTACCATCTGACCAAAAGAGGATTTGAGTTGGTTATTGTAATGCTTTAAAACGCACAAATTTTCACCAAAATGACCTTGAAAGAAAAAATGTAGGTTAAAAACAGGATTTTTATAGATGAGAAGTTGACGCTTTAAAACACACAGATTTTTCACCAAAATGACTTTGTAAACGAAACATTTTCCGGGGGAAAGCCTCTCGGTCTCCACTTAGCCTTCAGTACTTCAATGAATTAATTGGTTTATGAATTCCTGGATACGACACTGCTCTAATCTAAGAATCAATATAATATTCAAGAGGTATTGTTTTATTCCTCGTGTAGGCCTACAATATAAAATCATGTCTCTAAAATGTAAATTTTGCTATTTGAGTGATGCAAAGTCAAGCCATAGAGGATTGGATTTACTCTTTATTTTAAAAGCCGAGTTGCAGAGTATACATGTGTGCACATGTAGTCAACTTTTGAGGATTATTAGACGAGTGAGCGAAGCGAATGAGGATTTTATAACGCTACTTGATCGGGCCTTGGCCGTGACCATTGTCTGTATGTTAAATGTCTGTCTGTTTGTCCGGGCTCATACGGCCGAACGGCCAAATAGATTGAGCTGAGATTTTAAACAGACATCCGTGACCAGGTAACTTAGAACTGCTAACAAAATGAGCACAATCCATTTCGATTTAAACCTACAAGAAATAATAAACTGAAAAATAGGCCTAACATTGTGTAGGAATTCTTTTAACGACAATGGTTTCACCACTTTTGAAAAAATCACTGCTTCTTAGATGTTACTCGGTTGCGATGGAGGCAGTGGAAAAAATATTTGTAATGCAGTGACAAACTAGGTCTATCAAAACTTGCATGTTCAAGGTACCCCCAAATTCCCCTGGGAGATTGAGTAAACCTTGCAATCTTTACTCGTATTTTGTGCTGGCTATGTTTTCCATAGTATTGTCACAGTTGATGTAGAAAAAACTGCGTTATATGCATTTCAAAACATGTTTAATATTTTTTTAAATACAATCCATAAACTACAAAATCTTATCCGACCAGGGGATTGAACCCAGGTCTCCCACATTACGGTCCGGGTGTAAGGGCGCCTTAGCCAACTAAACTAGGGAAACGCCAAAGTCGTTGATAGACGAGTGAGTAAGCCATGTGTTGAATACTTGGTATCATTCCCCATACTTGGGCTATTTAGTCTTAGGTATAGGGGAGGAAAAGGGATGTTCCCGGGTACTCAACACATGCCTCATTCCCTAGTTAGTGAAACGTATTCTTTGACATCGATATCGACCCAAGTGTTTGCAAGTGACTGGCGTCCATTCCCTCAGATTCCGCACAGAACCAGCTCGCACAGAACCAGTCTATTGTAGAGTGAGGTTATTAATATCCTATAAACTACTTTAGTTAAAACTAACAAATTAATGCAATTTAAAAGCTTAACACTATTCACTCAAAACGTCATGCGAAACAAATTACTCGGGCCTAAATGTACAGTAAAGTTTATTTTGTTACGACATTTTCATATATAATAGAAGCTTGACACTATCATTATAATTTGTAATATCAATTACTCCCTTCCAAAACATTTTACTGTTTTTATTGAGCAAAGTGTGCCATAAATCATCTTTTAAACTCATTATCTATTTAATTACAGTTTTGTATTAGTTCGTGAAAGTTTCCCTTTCAAAATAATATTTTAACGTCGTTGTTAACCCGAACTCGAAGGTTAGTAACGTTGTTCAGTGGCCCAGCAGGGAGTAACTTATTGTACTCACCCACACTATACTAGACACTTACGCGTCATTAGAGGAACTTGACATTAGCGTGACCCGCGCATACCTCGCGTTGCGCAACCCGCCATCTTGTTCCGAGGACTTCCGGTGCTGAGGGATGGATGTCACAGAGAAAGTTGACCCTCGACCCGCCAGGGCGTCGCGTGTTTTGTGTGCCCAACTCGTATCGTACGGGATCCCACGAGCTTTGTTGCTTGGAGGTGGATGAGCATAATTCAGCTCTCGAGGTTTTCACCTTCGTTCGTTTGAGATAATTCTTCTTTATTGTAGATGTAGATCTCAACAAAGCAGAAATGAAGTCTACGCCTTAAACGTGTTTCTAACGTTATTTGACGTTTGGGAATGGTGACACAACACGCCTTATTCACTCTCCTTTCCCTTGCTTTCAACATGTACTTTTGTATGTGAGTTCAACGCAAGTATGTTTCACCCAAAATGCGGTAAACATTAATATCTGATGAATTTGGATGAATTAAAATTAAAAGAAGGTTGAAAACAATCGGGAAGAATAGAAAATTAGTTCCTTTACTTACTGCAATGAAACATTATGCAAAAGATTGCTGGGGCATGGGTTATCTTTGTTGCATTCATTTAAAAGATAGAAATTCCTTAATTGAGTCTAATTGTTCAAGGCTACCATGGATGGGTATAAAGGAGATGGGCTGGATGAACACATGGCTAACCTGAATCTTAGAGAACCTTGATAAGACAACAAATTCATCGCTGTAAAAATAATAACATCGAAAATAAGCTGGAATAAAGATGAACGGTATTGATGGATTTGTAATCAAAGACACATCGTGAATAAAATTATTTAATTTTAAGAGTGCAAATTGATCATGATGAATGTGTTCATTGGTGGTTATTCATAAATGAAATGGTCTCTATATTATTCACACATTGGGTGATTGGTTGATTACAATGCACGTGAGTGTCGAATGCAATACTCGTGGTCCAGATTGTGTCGTGTAGAAATCAGGGCGGTGTCTCAGCTCAGGTTCTGTAACCCGGGTGATTCATGCGCACCAAGGCAAGCCTAAAAATAACCACCAAACAAGTTAAAAGCAGGACAAGACGTCTGCTGTAGGAAGTAACCGCCTTGTTTTTAAAGCAGCAACAGGTGGAACAGAAGCCATACAAGAACTATCTAAGACTACAAGAGAATATACTACTAGATTAGACAGTACGTGGACAAGCAAGCAGTTGATATAGCAATTCCTTCATCTATTGGTTTATGTCCATACTTCATAAAAAAAAGACATTAAATAAATATTACCCCAAAATGTTTTTCAAGCGTAAATTATCCAATACTGTTGGGATATATTTTGTTTAACAAAGTAGTCAAAATTGATGTATTTCATATTTTATCAATCATGAATTCAACTCAATTTAACACGTGTGTAAAGGCTACACACACCATTCGTGTATTTAATCAGTTATTGGAGTTATTAAAACCGCTCACAAAGGCATTTATTAACCCACGGTTGGTGTGGAAATTAATTATTCAGATTGTAATCAACTCAGTTCAAACTTGCTGATTTGTTTTTGTATAACATGTCAGAAACTTCTTTGCATTCGTGGAAAGGCCTTCAGAAGTTTATTTCCAAACCGAAATTAATTAATTTTATTACTGCTTGACTTGATTAAAACGTGATTTGACTCCTTCCCAACCCCGCAATGGAATCAATAGATTTTCTTCGAACAACTTTGGGTATATTTAGTGACAATCGCCCGTACGGATACGCCTTCCCTCTTCCAACCTCCATTCAAGTATATAAAATGTTCCGGAAAAAAACAACGCTATTTGCCGGAAAGAAGGGCTCTTACTTGCAGCACGCAACTCCATGCCAGACATGAGAAGCAGCTGCATGGATAGGTTGGCACAGAGGGTAATTCAGAAGTCTAGACGTGTGTAAGCTCATATGAAGGTGGGAGGTGCGTGGATTGCGCAGGCAAAGCAATTCTTTATTGATTGACTGTACTGGCTTCGGCTCTTCGGCGGTTATAGGAGATAATGCGATTCAGAGCTATCTGGAGCAGACGCGCATCAGCTCGTAGCGCACTCTTGTCGAGGGCAACGCGAGCTTGGAGTGACACGACGGGAAATTTGAGTTGATTGGAATCTTGCTCATCCAATAACTAGCCAAGTTTGATTGAGTCATCTAGATCACACTTCATGATACAAACTGTTACTTTTTCTCTCGATCTACTTGGAATAGGGTTGGGTGCGATGCCCGTGGAAAGATCGGGGGGGGGGAGCACTAGGCGTCGGGGCGCTTTTAGACGTCAAGCTCGTCAAAAACTATTTCAATCTCGACGCAATGAAGGGCGGACCTGGAATTGGCTGATTCGAGATGTTTATATGAAATAAAACGTCATTTCCAGCCACCTTGAAGTAGATTGCATTTTAAATTGAAAAACTCGATCAGATGTGTTGCGGTAATGAGGTAAACCTTGGGATGCTTGGCACACATATGGCAGAGGTAGATTATCCTCTGTTGCATCAGGTGTTCTCATTCGGGAGATGAACAAGTCTCAAGAGAATCATAGACGAATTAACTTCCTTGGGATGCTTGGCACACATATGTCAGAGGTAGATTATCCTCTGTTGCATCAGGTGTTCTCATTCGGGAGATGAACAAGTCTCAAGAGAATCATAGACGAATCAACTTATTTTACATCTTTCTCTGAACACGGATTTTTATTTTTAAAACTCTTTGTGGCCTTGAATGTAATAATAAATAAAACGCTGTGTTCTATAACTTTAACAATGGAAATTGTGGATGAAGATGTGTAATTCTTAACTTTGTGATTATTAAGCTTATGTTGTATTGTTACAAATATTTATGTACGGAGGTGAACATTTCACGCAGTTTGAAATCAAGACCAAAATCCCTCTCACATTTCAATTTAGAAATAGGATTACTCTAAATAGTATACATATCATATAAAAAATCCCCTTTAAAATGAATAGTGTGCGGGTTTATGTTTTAAGTTGTTCAAGTGGCTTTTTAATTGAATACACTCGAAAAAAACCATTGCAACATTTAATCATTGAATACATTTTGCATGAAGTACGCACTCAGTTACAATTGAGTGATTTTCATAGGTGGCCGAATTTGGGCAAACTAGAGAGAAAAGTGGAAAACCGCGGCGATTGACGAAAGACGAAAGAGAATAGTAACAACATTGTAATTGTTCTGATATAGGGTTGCAATTTGTGTAGAATCATTGTGACTAATTTGTGTTTCGTTTTTTTTCAGGTATGTACAGTGCTGAAGGTCATGGTTCGACTCGAGCCCGAAATAAAGGTACCGACACTAGTAACACACATTACTACTTGCTCATTACTACTAATAATACTCATTGGTCAAGAACTAATGATCGTATCCCTACTCCAAGGTGACTACACTAGACTATAGACTTCGTGACGACTCATTAATTCAAAGTTTTAATTAGAAAAAGTATATTCGAATTTGTACTTGGACTCTTTTTTCTCATTAAAATCTCCTACAAGAAGTTTATTAATTGTAGTGTTGAAATTAGTTTTTCTTTGTAATATTTCTTGTGTACTTCCATCCGTCCGAAAGGCAGGTAACGGTCAACCTCAGAAGCATGAAAGTTTTCACAGTAACCTTGACATCGTTGTTTGCTTTCATTTAATGCTGTTTTATTAGTTGGGTTAGTGTAGATTTCGTCTGTAAAGTTTATTCCATTTCCGAGGTACTTGTGTTAAATTACCGACCAGATAAATTTGATAATAAATATCCCACTCATATCTTCTCAACACTTCTTAATGTTTACCTATAGCAATGAATCAAAATATTGGACAGCGTAATATATCGTAACTTACATGCCATGCATCACGAATATATTACACCTTTAGCTCTAGTATAATGTTATTTATAGACTGCGTGCGCGTTATTTATTAGCCTAATATTATTTTTAGTTATTGTAGCAGATGGTGTTGAGGGACAATGTATTTTAGTCTGAGAAACATATTAATTAGAAACTGGCGTTGAGTATTTAAAATCATCTTTTTATATATGGATTATAAATTGCTTTTCTTTATCTTTTAAAATGAGCCAATCTCCGCACCTAGTAAAATATTCATGAGATTCAACTCGATAATATTTTACACTTTGACATTATCATTTTCAAGTCAACCGTTGTAAATCAGTTGTTTCGCTTAAATTGTGCACGCGTTAAATTACTAAATATAAATTACCCATTTCAGTATGCTTGCCAAATATGACATCATTTGCTCTTACTGATATAAAAGAGACCTGAGAATAAAAAATAAAAAAAATAACACGAAACGCGATCTAACAAAAATGATTTAATACTTGAATCTCTCATGGAAGAGACATAATATGCCCGAGACAATATGAAAATGCATTGATTTTTATTGATAATAAAAGGTCACATTGGGGGATTTACAGGAACTTTACCGAAGACCAGGGCGCATTCTGTTTGCGTAAAACTTCTCTCACCTAACAAGTTCTGTACAACTATATTATTGTAGAATGTAGAGCAAATTCAATTTTCAGTTTTCTGTCTGTCTGTCTGTACGCATGACACGCCTCACAATAAAAACTAAACATGACCTTTGATTGGCTTGCGATTTATATTGGTATTGCCCTTCAACAAGGATGATCAAGAATGTATTTGGAGACCTTGTGTTGGCCAGGGGTACGGGGCGAGCGCCACCCACAAGATAGAACTATACTGACCCGGCACCTCCACCAAAAGGTCCACGCGTAAAAAAAAACGTAAATTTATTTTAATGTATTTTTGGGACCTTACCCATGCTTGAAGACATAATAATATTTATTCACCAAGAAACATTTATTAAGTTTGAGGGCTTTTTACCTAACTCTCGTGATAATCAATTTATTTATAGTTTTTTTTATAGTATGGTAAATCTAATTATTTTTCGTGGAGAGTAGCCAGCAGCTCTTTATTTCTGCTGCTATGACTACTGTGCGTTGTTTTGGACTTTTCTGATGTCAGCCGGTCTCATAAAATAGATTTTCCCTGCCAGCAGTGTCGCTAGTCGAGAAAACGAGCGTTGAGGGGTGGGGTGATACGTGAAAGATAATTATATAAACCTCTCTCTACCAGCAACGCAACAGGGTTGTCAGTCTCTGAAACCTTACACCCCGTTTGATCGTGGCTGTTTGAGAGAGCGTGGGTGAGAGGCTTGTCGCCCACGATCTAATTGTCATATGTCGACAACAGGGAGAAGTTGATTCAAATGAATGATGGGAATGTGTGTGTGGGAGGGGGACGAGTGGTGAGATTTGTTGGGAAAAGTTTGGAAAAGATGAAAAACGTATGTTTTTTGTTCGCGATCTTGACAATGCACGATCGGGTTACCCCGTACCCGTCAACTGACATCATCTTTGCTGAGGTAGTGGAAGACACGCTATATACTTGCTCCGACTAACAATAAAGGTGATGCGAGCTGGACGTCGTGTCGTATAGGTAGGGCCTACTTCTATGTAAGGAGCATTTCCAAACCAACGTTTTAATTAATGCCTTGCTCTTGCTGATACATTTTTAATTCCCCTTTGTCTTGTACTGTAATCCCCAATAGCTATTGACACACATTAGTCTTTTCAAACACAGCATTTTGTATCGATTTCAAAAATAGAAACTTATTGATATCAATGCGAAACGTTATTTTCACCATTTATTTAGTCATGACCAACCAAAAATGCATAAATGATTTCACATTAAGTCAATAACGGAATTCTTAACTCTCTCAAAGAATAACCTAGAGGTCCTAGAGAGCCTAGAGGTTTGTTGAAATCAACGGGACCTGTCACCAACCACCATGCACCATGCAGCGCAAGGACGCTGTCCATCATCGCCCAACTCTGGCACACATAATATTTTTAGTTATAGGTGCTTCGCACCAGGGACTAGAGCATACCAGGGGAGAGGCTTCGAGCCCCACGACCATTCCCCAAAATAGACAGGTTCTTTGCTTTTTTCGATTTGATCAAGACAACCACCATTATGTTTGCTCATGTAATGTACAGTTAAGACATCTGCCCACTAAGTCTGGCATGTTTTCGTCTAGCTTGCGTTGAACCTGCCACACCCAAATGAAAGTGCCATGGAAACAAGAACATGCTGTTCTTATCCCGGTTAGGCCTCCTCCTAATCACCGACAATCACCCTAGTCTTACATTTCGAACAACAGGAAACAAACAATGATCACCTTGCACTTTCTTATTTTCTACATTCGAGGAAACAAGAATGTGTTTTGGCATTGACAATGTGTTACTTCGCTGGCCCGGTTAGATAGTATCTTGTACGTGAGCTGTACTATGCACGCTACACTCAACCGTACGTATAGACACGAGTGTGGGATGTGAAATTATAGCTTATGATGCTAACCTTGACTTGGTTTCTTCCTTGACGAAACTGTATTGCGGGATAGAAAGAAGCCTTTTCAATTGTGGTTTCGAGTTGCAGCCATAAAAAGAGGTTTTACCGTATCACTTTGTACTGTGATCTAATACATGATAGGGGTGCGGACGTTCTAGTGTTGTATATATTTATTGATACATTATAAATTTATCGTTTACTCCTAGCGATCATTTACTTTAAAAAGTTTTTTTTGACGTACGAAAAAATCCTGCACTATATGCTTATAGGTCCCAATGAAAAATAATCTTGATTGTGATTTTTCTCTCCCTCATTATTTTCTCATTGTTTGTAAATTTTTGCAAACTAAACCAATACAATAAAATAAATAGCGAGGCAAAGGCGTGGAAACACTATTTGCCCAATGTTATTCCCAACGAGCATTCTATCTATGTGTCTATCTTGTGGAAAGAATTAAAGCGTTTCCATCAGTATACGCCTATGCAGTGTGGGAACAGTAAAGGTGTGCAGCGGCACCCGGTCTGCACGTATTAATTGCGGTTTCAACTAATGAAGTGCATGCAAACTTGATAGAGATAATTGAACTCTAACTAGACAGGCAGCCTGCACCTCGCGCACTGACAGTAGACAGGTGATAGCGTGTACATACTGTGCGGTTGGTAATATTGGGCGGGGAGATGGATGGATGGAGGTGACTCTTTCGTATGGTTATAGCGTTGGTTATCTGTGTATTGATCGGAAATAATTGTGGTTATTGATTTGATGTGACTAAATTATTTTATTTATTGTTACCGCGTTGAGAGAAAATACTGTATTTTTTCTTCGCCTAAATAACGTCCAAGTAATCAAAAACTAAATACTAATGATTATGATTTCGAGGAGGTGTATTAAAAGAAGGGGGCGGATGGGATTTAAATACAATTCAAACCTTTCCTGAGTGGAAATTTCCCATTCTATTTCCCATTCTATGTGACTAGTAATAATTTCGAGATGCAAATTGAGCATATGCAATATAACAAACAACAAATCGAAAGAAAAAAACGTTAAAAAAAAATGTGCCGTTTTAATTATTTTCTACGAAAATTTTAATTTCTCATTGACAACTGCTGTTAGCAAGGTTTTCTAATTACAAGTGTAAACAAACGTCAACAAACTGAAAAAGCGCCGAGTTATGCTCGCTTCCCAGTCACGAGGTCACTCAGGTTTCGTAAGGATCATATTATATTATTCTCTTGGTTTATGTGAATCGTATCTTCTATCATACATTGAAAAGTCATGCGGTACACACACGAATGCAATAATGAGTCGGCGTATATCAAACTGTGCACGCGCTATGTGATCATGTATGCTAGTCGTGGTGCTCGCATTAGCTGTATTCGCAATGGTTTACCATGTAGGTTATTGGTGTTAGTCCCTATATGCGCAACACGTGCTAAGTATACGATCATGTGGTGCCGTTGTGCCAGCTGTTATGTATGAGATGTGCATACATGGAGAATCAGGGATGACAAGTATTATTAATTAGATAATTAGTTTACGAATTAAATGTCGTAGAGAGATGTGTTTGCAAATTATTGCACTGAGAAAGAACATATAATTTCAATTTTAAGTTTACTTGGCAAGTTAGTTTATGCCGTTATTGAGTGTACCTTCGACCATTTTTTTGGTGGAGATTAGAATCAATGAATTTGTGTAACTGCTGAAAATATTTGTTGATAATCCTATGGACGCAAATGTGTAGGTCCTCATGGTTTTACGTAAAAATGATATTTCAGGAAGAGACACAATTATTCCTTTTTGTTGTCAAAATCGTATTTCGTTGTTGTTCCCGACACGCTGGGCTTTTGTTCTTAGAAGCAATTTACGAGATGGGAACAAAGTATGCGTACGTAGCATACTCCTATCGAATTAAGAGCACTAATGATGTTCAATAGAACAAGGTTGATTTGATCCACAAATCGTGAGCACACATAATGAAACTCACAATGAGCTTTCATTATAAATGGCAACATTTGAATCAGTTACCAACCAAAACAACAAGAAGGTTTATCATGACGAGACGCTGAATACGCTTATTAGTGTGTGTTTGTAGCGAAGTGATTGGCACGCGTGATTCTGAGTGCTCTATAGTGCATCATTAGCTAATTAGGAGTGATTTCATGACGGATAGTTGTATTGACTTGCGATCTCAATGGGGTGGGGTGTATCAATACTAATGAGCTGAATGCTAGAGACGCACAATCAGTGGTTCCCAGCCTGCACATAATGATATAGGCCTAGGTTAGCGGGTAAACGCGGTGGGAACTGTGCTACGATCAAACGTTCGTATGCCATGCAATAGATTGTTAGTGTGCTCTGTAAAATGTATCATTTCTTTCGTTTGCAAAGCAATCTCGCAATCTCTTAAAACCCCGCTGTTATTGTTTTCGAAGGTTCATAATGGCAATCGCGGGACTTAATCTTCACATATCGAATCTTCTCTCTCCCCACCCGCTTGACTTTCTCCTCTAGTTAATGATGCATGTCTGTCAAATCTAATGAGTTGTTTACTCTAGTATTTCTTAACCGTGTACTCAATAACATTGTTTTGTATACATAGTACTACAATTAGGAAACATCGAGTAACTTAATTACGAAGAGTAATTTGTAGGCCCATCTCTAGTTGTTTCCGTGCTTCAAAGATTACATGTTATTAAACGAGTGTTAACAAGCATTACATACATGGTCTGGGAATGTTTATCCTTGTTATGTTAAATGTTGCGCTATAAAACATAATGTAATGTTATAGAGAATGTTGAACTCTCTTAATAGCTTTGTTTCGTGGTGGCCATGTGAACAATATTTAAAATTTAAAATTTAGCTAGATTTTTTAAACGCCCGAGGTTATTTATTTTAAATTTGTCTTTGTAATTTGTTGAGTTAGTATAGCACACAACCACACATGATTTTCATGATAATAAGTTGGTTTCTTTTCCAACTCATACCAGACGAATGAACGCAGTTATTTGTTGTGGATGTTTTATTATTCGTATATGGTCGTACTTGGGTCAAGTCTCAGTGAAGGTTGGTTTTTATCTCTCTCTTACACAATTCACAGACACAACATTTGCACTTTCCGTTACGGGTTATTTTATTTTCTGCCTGGCGCCATTTCCATATTCTGTATGCCGTTTAATGATCGCACTTGTAATGTCGTGTTGTCATAACAATATGGAGATGATGAGATGTATTTATGCAGTGGGAGTGGCTATTTATTATCTCAGCCTGCCAAGCTCCATGCATTTAGTTCACAAACAACAACTACGGCTGCAATGCACAAACAGACTTTATTCATGTAGGCCTACCCACGTTTATTAACCGCACAAAAACCGTGGATTGTTCCATATAATCATTCCACTACATAATCACTCACAAGGCAGCACAACCAATCACAAGTATTTTTTTTTGTATATGGTACCGACGTGATTAGAAAAAAAATCGTCTTTGTATTGCATCTCAACGTTATTTTTAAATGCTTTCTGCTACGAATTTTATTTGTCATAATTTTATGCACGCCACCTAGATCATTCTTTCCGGAAGTTATCTACTTTCATTCTTTATAACATTATAGTTGGCTAGATGCCCCTTCTTTGTTGCTAGATAACATCTTACTTCATCATCAATAACCATGCATCTGTAGCTAATTAATCTCTATTAGCCATGTTATTTGAGAGTGAGCTGTATTGCCCCACCAAAACCAATAGACCAACAATTATATCTAAACGTTTTCTTTTACTTTGTGTTTTCATTTTTTGCTGTCAGTTTAATTTAGTGTAGACATTACTTTACTATAGTTGTGATCGTGGTAATTTTTATTTATTTTATCGTTATGGTATATGTATAATTGATAAGGAATGTCGAAGGTCTAATAGAACTTATTCACAGTTCGCGAACGACATAAAAAACCTTGGAAAAAATCTTCCGTTATGATTGCCTGTGGCTGTGATCGAACCAACGACCTTGCGAATAAGTATCGCGTGTAAGTTATGTGATGCATCTACCAGCCACGTGGTATTTAACTATGAGTGATTATTTCGTCTATACTTAAAAAATCTTCCCCACACCTAACTCTGACACCCAAACTTTCAGAATTTCTTCTTGTCGTATTTCTGTTCATTAAGTTATATTATTCGGTGAAATCCATTATACTCGACGTCATGCACTCACGTCTGGCTTGTAAAGGTCAGTAATACTAGGTATGATAGGGGTGTGGTTAGTCGTGGCCGGCACCAAACCTCTCATTACTTCTCTAATGATATCCAATGCTAGAACAGGAAACGTAATCTTGACAGAGAACTATAATAGAATACACGTCTTAGAGTGGCGGTAAATAAATAAATAAATAAATAGGAAACTTGACATTTTTGTGGTAGATCTAGATTCTTGATTACGCAATGAAGGTGCTGACAGTAATAACAATCGTCTGATTACTTTGCGGTGTGTCACTCCTCACTCGAAACCGGGTCATGCAGTCAAGCTGCCGCGAAACCGGGTCATGCAGTCAAGCTGCCGCATGTGCCGAGCGTGCTATTGGTTCTCTGCTTTCCCGGCTTTCACTTTCCGTCGGCCGAGTGGTGTGTGTGTATGTGTGTTTGTTTGTATTGTGGGTGAAACGGGTTTCATATTGGCGCAGACACGCGTATTTATTGCTAATGTCAACGACCACTTAGCCACCTGACCTGACCTGCATGCTGTGCTGAGTGTTGTAATGTTAACTGTTAAGTAATATTTAACCCACCAAACTTCGCTTTATAACGAACAGGAAGAAACAAACTGATTCGCCATTCGTCACTAGATTGGTGATATACATATTATAATAGTGTTGATACAGTTGATTGAGAATTGAGATGAACAGGTGACATCGATATTTTATTATTAACGATAAAGAGCATCAATGCGTATACATCAATTTTACAATGATATGTAAAGTAAACTATTTAAACAAACAACATCGTTAATTTAATGAGGGTAATTAATAATTGTTATAAAAGTATGCTAATCAAAAAAAAATTGATTCATACATTAGTACACACACTCAACTAGCAATAACTAATTGTTATCACATTTTAAGATATTTATTTTGGGTGAATGTGTTCATCGATGCAAATTTCAGTTAAATCATTCAAATGTGCCACGGCAAGATTTCTGTCAGAACTTAGTAAATCACGTACGTTCCTTGAATCTTAGTGTAATTAGTTGTTAATTTTCTCTCCCATTTACCATTATAGTTAATTACGTGCTTGAGTATGCAGAAGTAGAAGATTACGGTGAATAACTCTACTGAATGGCGCATTGTCAATAGTTTCCTTCCGTTTTGCGATCGCCTTACAAATTGAGCTTTACGCAATTTTCCCGTCTAACTAACTAAACCCCATCGAGCCGAGTTCATGATACTGCACCGTATAATACACTACGTTAGATAAATATCTCAATGGTAAAACTAATCTCATCAGCTACGAAGCGGAGCGAACTCAGCTCCGGTATACGTCGCTCCACTCCGGAGCAGCTTTCAAAGAGCTTCGAAGATGTTCTCAAACAAACGAACGTGTTAATTTAGAAAATACGGCTTTTCTCCCGCCTATAGAGTCTAGACGTTGTTGATTACAGATGCGAGTCTGAGTTTATTCAGATAATGTTTACCATTTCGCGTTCGTACGAATCCCGTCCTATAACGCAAAAATTTACAACTGAAAAAAAATCTAAATATATCAAACCATCAAAGTATCAAATACTGCCAAAACACTCTAAAAAGACACTTCATACTCACGTTTGCGTATTTATTTTAGATATGCCATAAGCAAGTGGATTTGAATTCAGGAAAAGAATGAACTTACGAAATAACGAAATTATCAACACACATCTACAACATTTTAATAATTCTATAAAGTTTTGCCTCTGAGAAGAAGACACATTTCAAATTATGAATTTCATGCAACAAAAAGTCTCAGGCCTAGCGAAACATCTTATGTCAGAGGTTTTATTGTTGCGCGATATTAAAGTTACTATTTTTTTTATTCAAGCGAGACAAGGTTAAACAATTCAAATTCAACGTTTGCGCTTTCAGCTATATACTCGCCGTATTTTTTTAAAAGTAGACAATTTAATAAAGACTTCATTTTAACGGGCGAAAAGAAGTTGCTGAAGGTTGTTCACAATCCAGAAAAGGCTCCAAAATAAGCTCATTTCAAGGCGAAGAACGAATTAAGGCACGAGTTTAATTTAAAACTTGCAAGAGTCTTCATTATAGAGAACACGAGAGCCTCTTGTTGAGGAAACAATTAAAATGTGCTCACAACACAACAAAGCTATTACCTCGGTTGACGAACCCATTGTTTTATCTCTCCGAAGAACTTTGGTTCGTGTCATTTTGTGCAATTAAAAGTCAAGAAGGGATTAGCTCTTCGTGATTTTGTCGGGTTATTATGGCGCTAGCAAGAATTCTGTGACGATGGCATTAACATCATTTTACATATGGATTAAATTTTTTCATCCAGAGTTTTTCCTCTAGATTAATGCCAATTAAGAACAAACACATGAGTGAATTCAGTTGCGTCGCGTATTGGTTTTTTGTTTCTATTCAAATAAGTCGACGTTATTTTTCACAGTCTGCTGATCTCGGATCCAATTAACGGCATTTGAACGCGACGCCTGCTTCCCGTTCTCATTTCCCAAGTGGGCCCAGCGCAAACCCCTAACGAGCTTAATTAACACCATAAGCTTTGGGCTTTACTGTAGCGTGGTGTTGTGTGGGCACCATTTCTAATATTTTCTCATTTCATACTCTACCACATTGCTTTAGGAGTGGGCACAGTTTTAAAACGCTTGGATGAGCTTGTGCAACTTTTTTTTTACAATGTTAAAAGTCCATTTAAAAATCGCTTTGTTGTCAAATCCAGTGAATTTCCTCATACATTCTATAGATCATTTTTTTTTACCTCCAATTTTCAACCCAATATTTAGAAACTTTAAAAGGTTTATCCGCAACTTAAAGACGCATGTTGCGATTAGAGAAAATGTGTTTAACCTTTCAAATTATTGTATCCATTCATACCTTTGGAATTTTCTACACAATACTGAAAAACTTAAACAATGTTTTGTAAATTATGTGTTTTCATAGCGACAAACACACATTCTATCGTGACAAGTGTAAACCACAACCCCATACAACAATCAATAGAGCTTCAAAGTGGTCCAGAACAAATCTCTTGAGTGCATTAAAACATGATTTATATCTGAGCTCATCTCGATATAGTTTGTTTAATCTTCATTCGCTGCGCAGTTCGCTCTCAACATATGCAACATGCACAACATGACCATTAATAACAATTATAATTTAGTGCTGTTTACATTTGCCTCAATTACACCAATTGAGGAAGCTGAGCTTTGAATGCCAAGTAGGCGACAGCCGTCCGCAGTTGGCCATTTGGTGGAGGTGCCGGTCCAAAGCGCGCGGCGCGTGGGTCTTTATTGTTCTTCAACCGCATCTCAAAGAGCACAGTTGCGTTTACAACTGTGATAGTATCAGAGACAGGAAGTGTAAACCGTTAACCGGCTCGGCTGGGGATCGAGACAGGGTCTCGAGTATGTTTATTATTTATCGTTCATCCTGTTCATCTAAATAAACTGATTTATTAAAGAACAATAAATACACAGTTACAAAAATAAACATGACAAAATATATAATATAAACACATAAACAATTATTATTAATTAAATTCATTTATAATCCTTTCACGTATTTCAAGTATTTTTTTTTAGTGTTTCATAATTAATCAAATTTCATAAAGCATAAAGTTTCGGAAATAATAAACGCATTTTTTGTCTATATCGAGAGTTTCTGTGCGAATAGCATTGTCCGACATCAAAGGATTCAGGTGATGGGTTGGGGTGGGGTGGGGGTGCATACACTAACTATCATCTGTTCTCATCTCCCGCTCGAATCATCCACCCGCCCAGCAGTGAGTGTCGTCACCAGCTCGCAACATCGCTATCATTGGTGCACAGGACGCCCGTTCACTCGACACCGCGCGTCAATAGCAGAATCACACAAATGCAAACTAATCCGACGAGCAGTAATTGGCTATTGTGTAAGTTTTCGGTCTAAATGAATTAAATTTATATTGATGAGTTTCAGTACCTATTCATTCATTTTAGTTCCAAATGACTGGTTCATAACTTGCATCGTTGCACACTATAGTGTTTGGATTGAGTTATTGCGAGTTTGTCTGTACACAGCGGCGTCGGCGTGTGGTGGTGGTGGTGGTGGTGGTGGGGGGGTGCTTTGTGTGCTTTTGGAGTGACTTGGGACCGTCCCACCTCCATCACTCTTCGAAAGATAATTGAAACTTGAAATATGAAAAATAGTCATACATTACTATAACTAGCCATCACTTCTCGTCAATGAGTAGCGAGCACAAATTATAATTATATGTTATGATTTTAGAGACATTTGAAGAAATATTTCTCATAGAAATCGTACTTTTACGATTCCCCCCCCCCCCCGATTTTTAATACGCCGATTATCAACCATAAAAGCTCATTCATTAACGCGACTGGAAAAAGCGTTAGCGAAGCGGCCTAGTATACATGATTGTATGGTATAAACATCGCTATTATTTTCTCTACAAATTTTTAATTTACTATGCAATAACTATCAAGTAGCAAAGGGTTTAAAACAGTTTAGTTATTGTAGTCTGGATTAAGAAATATCATTGCAATTGCTCGTGCAATTGATATAATTTGTTCAAGATATGAACAATAGTTCCATGACTATCCCGTCATAGCGTGTATTCACAGTTACTTCAGATCAATGTTCAACCGTTAACTGCGTATGTCAACATGGCCCCATTATACGTTTGTACTTGCACGTTGAAGAAAGGTATTTTGAGTTTAGTTCTTCTGTAATGGAACTTTATGCTGTACCAAAATAAATAAATACATAATAAGTATAGACACAAGTATTTTCGATATTTACTTTGCTAGTTCGCGAGTATTAAGCAACATAGTGTATATTGACGTGTCGTTGTAAGTAATCGTTAGAACTTATTTGTATAGCCTACTTTACGAAATACTTTGTTTATCTCATTGTATTACTAAATTGATCACTTTAAAAATATATCCATAGCACTAACTATACCACCTCGAACATGACCACTATGAGGATATGTGAGTGTTGTATGACTCATTAGTCATTACTGTGGAAATCATACGATTGCGATAACGCTCTGACCAGGATTCGAGGTTGAAATGCCAATCATGACAACTAAGCTGTACAATACAAGTGCTTAGATTATTCAGGACTTATCTTGGTTTAGACTGGAGTTGATATTGTTAATTTTTATTTTTATTGTCAATAAAATTCCTGGTTTTTATCTACATATTAGAATCGAGGCACAACCAAAAGATTTGACACAACATGTTTGTCAGCAGAGGCCATCATATGTTCTAGTTACTGAAGGGGTCGTTAATAAATGCAGACGTATTAAATTACTTTAGTTTATTTATGGTATATGACTACGCTAGCAAAAGAAAAAAAAAGAAAAAATACAAGCAAACCATAGAAATAATATGTTTAAATAATAGAGTAAAATTCAGTATGTTAAAAATAAATAAAATAACATATTATTACATAATTGAATTGAATAATGTATTGAATCGTTATGTACAGAATGCGCACATTTTAAGTGTTGTCTTATCGCCCGGGCTCCAACACAGACCACTCTCGCTGTTGCATTCAGCAGCAACAAGTAGGTGTGTGTGCCTGCCATCTCGTAGTCCTTGAGGCAGGTTCCGTTACAACTCTCAGTTTCTTGGCAACACTAGAGTTTATTTCTATAAAGACACAGTTTCAATACCGTTGGTCACCATCCATTATCGATCGACATCGATGTACGGTTGTCCGTACGTGCATGCCACCTCATTACTTGAAACTCGGTCATACTCAAATGTCTCCAACGGTTGTGTCAATAAGCTGAAACGTGAGCTTTGAAGTTTTGCTCAAATTCAAATTGCTTTTGTCATATTCAGGAAATGGAAATGGAAATGGGGGGGGGGGGGACAAAGTATTTGAAACGAGTAGATTGTGTTCTAATGGGCGTGGAATGTGATTTCAATAGTAACAGACCCGTATATTCTTGAATAACTTTTCTAAAATTATGTAGGCCTATATTATAAAGCTGAGCGTATTTTTTATTTGACCAATGAGTTACATGATAATAATGTCATTAGGTATATAATATAACGAATAAAAACAAGTGAATACAAATTCATCCGTAGCAGATCGTACAGGTTCATGTTCTCTGCGTTGTGATTAGCCTCGTTGCGCAACGGAGTCGTGCTCTCGTAGTCCTTGAAATGAGGAGAATCCGTTATCACACCTTATTTTCCGTATTTCTGGAATATTGCAGCGTTTCTCAGACTCTTCTCACGAGGCTGTCTGCAGACACTGCTATTTAGTATTTATCTTATTACACCGGTATGAAAGTGTTTCAAGACGATCACATAATCTAACCCTGCCAACCACCCACGCAAGATCGTGCCTTGCCTGGCTGGCTCTCCAGGGTCATTCAACGGTTCAAATCTTACGTGGATCACAATAACATTTCAGTTCGCATTCAAGCTAACCTAGAATGTAGACTTATTATGTAAATTGTATCCTCTTCAGCCAAGAAAAAAGCTTTACAAAGGAGGACATTCAATTAGGGCTGGGCTATAACATTTTATTCAATTATCGATATCAAACGAAAATTTCGATAACGATATCATTAGGTCAAAATTTTATTATTTGTGTAAACAGATTTCTGTATCAAAAAGTGTTGATTGATAAGGTATCGCCAAAAATGAACAACGATGTTTCCATTCTCACACTCGCGTTGAATACCCGGCACCTCCACCATTTCTAAAAGTTGGGACTAATTTCTATAGGCTACCCGGCACCTCCACCATTTAGGACTGACCACACATTGAGACCGAAAAGTGAAGAATAGCTTAATTTTCTTATGTATATTAACATTCTTAAGGACTAACACAAACATTACCAAAAATTCATATCCTTGTTCTAATGTTTTATTATTATTTATTTCGATATCGATATGGAATCAAAATATTGGTATCTTTGCCCAGACCTTCATTAAATACGCATCATTTGGTCAAAAATGCTTTTTTTACAACAAAATAATATAAACTGTAGCATTAACATACAAATTTAGCTTTCACATCCTTTTTACTTTATTAATACAAAGCAATTGTAACTTGAGAAAAATGTTATTAATTTTCATATAGAACACAAAATATACTATCTGTATACAAATTGGAAAACAAAATGTAAAAAATAAAATACAATACAATAGTTGTTCAATCGAGTCTAATATGCTTTTCAACTATTCTTTAAGTCACATAAATTGCCTTTAAATTTGTTGATAAAATTACCTTCAATTATTGGTTGAAAATTTGAATAGGCCTATTTCACAGGAGACTTGAATTTGATTATAGTGGAATGTGAGATTGGTGATTTCCAGCATTGGGCTGGGCATTGAGACGCCAGTGGATAGAGCAGATTTATCTGGATTTATTAGAGGAAAACTCGGAGGATGGGACTCGACTTGGGAATTTTTTGTAATTATGAATAACAAATTAAAGTTTGCCCTGCGGAGTTCTTTTGCTATAGTTTTACCTTACAGCACAAGTCTTGTCTATTCACGAACGAGAGAAGAGTAAAAACCTTCGACTCGTTGGAAAGGTTCTCTCGCAATATTTTTACATTTTGTCTGAATTGATCAGTTTTTAAGTGAGTAAGTCTCAGTCGCTGTCCCACGCGGTTTGGAGCGACCGCCGCGGAATACTTGATTAAAACACGTTAGCTCTCTGTAAAGATTTGAGCGGAGGAAAACAGCAATTTGTTCGGCTCCTAGGAGGGGATTAGGGTTTGTCACGCCGGGGAGAAATACACAGCTTTAGTCGGTGGTTGCGGCGCGACTCGCGATGACGCAGACAAAACTAGGGCTCATGAGCGGTGGGAAGAATTCACAACGAAGATACGTAATTAGAAAATTTATTGGATGAGCGAAGCGAAGACTTCAATTTCACTGACCCCCCAAAAAATTTAGCTCGGTTGTTTTTTTGTTTTTTTTTTTTTTGTTTGTTTGTTTTTTTGTCTGTTTGTTCGCACGATTCCGGGCAAACGGCATATGCGATCTTGATGAAAATTGAAGGGGACCTTCAAAATCTCTGAACTTAGACTTGCCACGTTTTTGGGTACAATCGAAGAAATATTTCTCATGAATATCGCACTTTTACGATTTTTTTCGATTTTTAGTGCGATATTTTCGTGCCATTTGGGTCAATTCTGACCAAACGGGTGAGGCTACAACGTTCATATTTCACATGGACATTAAGGTAATGGTGATGTATTGCTTTCTGAAAGAAAAAGTTGGAAAAGTTAGTTAGAATCTATGAAAATAAAGCTTTTAATATAAGTTTTTTTACTTTTAGTGCGATATTTTCGTGCCATTTGGGCCAATTCTGACCAAACGGGTGGGCCTTCAACGTTCATATTATACATGGACATTAAGGTTATGGTGATGTAGTACCTTTTAAAAGAAAAAGTTGAAAAAGATAGCCAGAATCCATAGAAATAAAGCTTTTAATATAAGTTTTTACTGTAAATAATACCAATTGATAGGTAACAAAAGAAATTTGACAACAATCACTTACAATGCGTAGGTAGCAAAACAAAGCACTTGCAAAAGTAAAGATATCCCACGCAAACTAAAAACTTTAAAAAGCTCATCCATCAACGCGGCGGGACTTTAGCGTTTTCCTAGTTATACAAAGAACTCATATTTGTTCCTTTCCTACGAAAGAGTATGCCAATAATTTATTTCGTGTCATTCTTAAACGTTCATTTCATTCATTAAAACTAATAGATATTTATTTGTGATGTTCATTACAGTAATATTTTTAATGTAATAATTTATTATTA
This sequence comes from Sweltsa coloradensis, assembly GCA_024449915.1. NCBI lineage: Eukaryota > Metazoa > Arthropoda > Insecta > Plecoptera > Chloroperlidae > Sweltsa > Sweltsa coloradensis. The sequence goes on from JAMZAV010001199.1 coordinate 158,787, forward strand.
TTTTTCCTTTATTTTTCAATTTTGAGTGTGAAATGAGAGCGTGTCACTTTATTCGCCGAACATTTAGCATCTCCGAGTAACAATGTGGTATTGATGTAAGATTAATAAAAAAGACAAACTAATAGCACAATATAATATCACGATAGTTTATTATGTTTAACGTTGATTTTGATTTCGATGGCTATGAGTGTGACCTATAATGCATAAGTCCCCGGTTCAATAGTGGAGTCTGACTTTAATTTGTGTCTAAGATTTCCAACCTCATAAGTATTAATTCGTGTTCTTAGAGAACATAAAATCTTTGTATGGAGTTTTTAAATTAAAGAATCATACACAACCAGTAATACTCGGGTTCGATTTAACTTGATACTGTCTACAATTTCTCCCATGCATACTAATCAAATATGACGTGTTGAAGGTCTCCCGTCGAGACGATTTAGTACGCTGTGTGTACGGTAATATAAGAAACTAACTACTTATAAAAGTATAGGCCCTACTCTGTTGATCACGTGTGTATACGACCCGGGTTGTTCTTGTTACAACCGATTTCTTAAGAGTTAATTTTAAAACTTTTATAATTATGTGTAACTTTTATCTTACCTAAAATAATAATAATTAATATGGACACATTGTCTGGAATAAAAGATATATAAAAATTATACTAATAATGGAATATAACGATACCACAATTATTTTAAGAATTTACATTATATTGATAACAAGAACTAAAAATAGTGTATTTTCCCGGGCTAGCTACACATGGCCTCACTATTTGAGAGATAGGGAAAATATATTATAATAAATTCTATATTTTTTAACTATATTTGTTAAAGTTTGTGTTATCAATACCATCGGCTTACCGTCAGCTGAACCTTGCCTTAGCCCTCTATGAGACGACACGGCCTATGGTTCAAGGGCCACAGCGAGAGAAGTCTTCCGCGTTACAGCGCCAAATTAAACTCTGGAAGCTGGATGCGTCGTTGGCGTGTATTGCCGAACGCCTTAAAGACACAGTATCCTTGTTCACCACTGTTACAAAACGCAGAAAATGTCTCAACGACCACTCCGTCAGTCCATCTCACTTTGCGGGCGATACGGTGTACCCTAGTGGTCTTTCCAAGTACTTGGGGTAACCTTTACAGCATTCTGAATCGGGTTGTAAATTGCCGTGACGTCGTCAACCGTCGCAGTACGAAGACTAAATTTTACTCGTGATGCTTCGTGCGACTTTTTGGATGCAGTTTCGTACCTGACGGCCCCATTAAAACGTCTCATCCACTCCCCCTTGAATACGCGGCCGGCGCTGACAACCGTCTTTGGAGGATGTCCAGCAATACTTCTCGCTGGAGCGAAGAATCCTTCGCCGCATGGTCGCGGGCTTCCTCCGATACGGCGGACATGAAGACGTGTAGCCCAAACGGCGTACGTGGTATCAAGCGTCGATTCGACACCCTCGCAGGGGCATTACGTGGCAACGTCTTCAAGCAGGCGGCAAGGAATGAGCTTCACGACCTCGTTTCGGTCCTCGAGTCTTCAGACCTCTACCGCGATTCAAGTACCCTTATCCGCCTTTTGCCTTTCAATTGTCTAACTTTTATAAATGTCATGTTCTCTTGTTGTTTTTTATGTAATGTTTAATTTGTAACTCTGTTATCACTTGTCAGGCTACAGAGGCACACTTGCCCTGCATTAGCCTTCCTGCCCTATGGGCAGGTAAAATACAATAAATTATTATTAGTGCGTTTCAGTGTCAACGTGTCGTCCGTGGTATTTCAAGGCTTCAAAGACATTGTTGTTCTTCAATCTAAATGTAATCCCACTTTGTTTTCCCTGCCGTCATGTCTGTCTGTCTATCTGTTTGTCTATCCGCCACGCACGTCGACGCTCACACAGAATCCACTTTGTGATGTCTTTTTGTCGATGATCTCGATTCAAGTTGCTCCTGTTTGAAATCCGGTTTAAATTTGCCAAGGTCGTTTGCTCAACTCAACTCAACACACAAAAAAGTGTTTTTGAACCGTATATTCGATGTTTTATGGATTGGTTATCGAATGGTCCGGCCACAGGTATCGAAGGCCGTTGCAACTCGGCCGTAACGACAAGGAGGAGCAAACAAATATTTGATCCTAAAAGTCACCAGACGATGTCCATGTGGTTGGAACTTAGAACTTGTAATCACACCGACGTCGGTTGCGGGAAACGTATGTCACATCTCAGTGCACACTGCACACGAAGAGCTGGTTCAAGTATTGTTGTAGCCCTTATACACACATGAGTATGACCCGCAGAATAAAATAGTAGTTCAAGACATTTCTAACTTAATAGTTTTCCATTTCTTTGTTTTCATATTAAATACAAAGCAAACTTGTACTTTTTAAACATTCTATTGTTGTTTACAATAAACTTGAGAATATGTGATTCGTCGGACAGATCCGTGACTGATGGAACTATCTAGCGAGACTCGCTCTTTACTTATTATTGAATATAATAAGAATATTATTTACAGTGCACTCGATTGACTTTAATTCGGATCGTAACGTTCGGGTTTTAGCGCTAAACGAAAAACCTGACTGAACTTTAGTACAACCAAAATCCTCTCCAATAATATTTTTATAAATTGCAGAGAAAAACAGACAATTAGTCAGAAATAATGCATTTGCACATTCAATGTACTTTTTTGTATTTATTTATGTAATTATTTATTTATTCATTTATTTATGTATTTATTTAACGTGTATCCTATTCAGTTATAAGAAAAAGATCGACCAAGATCTTATTAGTTACAATTTTAATACAGCTTGCAAATTACTTCAAAGTTTTACTGTGTACACAGGGTTGCTGTGATTTCGAAATCATCAGTGGTATAGAGGCAGATGATAAGTAATGTAAGATAATCCCCAACGAATATCAAGGATGGTTTAGTAATGGGCCTTTTAAAACATTTATTTAAAAGTGATAAAATAAGGGAAATTTACATACACATGTAAATATAATGCTTTTTGCGTTTTATGCTCTTCCAATAACATCTAGTAAAGATTGTGCTTGTTTTTTACGATGTAAATTGTCTATGCTACCGCCATGCCCTAAGCGCAAGGTCGTACATTGAATCCTACAAGGACGTCTTGATTGTTCGGTCCGTTCGTAACGGTTCGTAATAACTTTGGTGTTCGCCTACAAAGTTTGTACGTATTTGAATTTCACCGTGATGATTCTCATTCTGCCACAGCTATTATAATAACAGCAGCTGCTCAAGAGGGTTTTGTGTTTAGCGAGCTTTAACTTATAATTGACTGTGGATTCGTTTCCAATCAAAAGTTTTAATGGCCTCTTATGGTGGAGCTCAAGGCGTCCACTCATTACAATGTTGCGCTTTGATGTATTGCATAGAGAAAACTTGGTCTCAACATCCACTGGCACTGGCATCAGCTTTTCCAACAGTTTTCGAGAAATAATAATGTAAATGAAGATATTATAGAGTCAAAAGCAGAAGTTGGCGGATTTCAAACCGACTCATTCATGATAATTGCGTCAACACTTATCACAATCCAAGAAGATTGTTTTGGATAAGTTGAATAATGACCAACTGTCATAACGAAGTACGAACTTTCCTTTATATTTAAGGAATCATTTAATAATTCTTTCTTGTTCGCATAGCAATTTAGTTTGGTGTGGTTGCGGTTTGTTCGGCAAATGTGTTTCTTCATTTTTCCTCAGTCGGGACTGATAGCATATAAAACTACGCAGGTATAATTATGTAGCCTACTTAAAATTAATAATTCATTAATTAAGGCATAAATCCATTTTCTTGCCTACTCTTTTGTTAGAAAAATCTTACTTTACACCTGTCGAACGAAGACGGCTGTGCAGCTCCTGTTTTTGTTTTGTTTTTGTACATAAAAACTTAGCGTCACAGAAATTAGTGAACTAAACGCCTTGTTTAGCACGGGCAAGGACATCCTATACAAAAAGCCTGACATTGCTAATTAAATGAGCTATTATAACTAAACTATCTTCCCACTAGCGCATCGAATTTGCGCTGGCGACGCAAAATAGCGCCTGCACGTTCTCCTTGGCAAAGTCTGTGCTCGACAATAATTGCTCCTAGATAACTGGACAAACAGGACCACTCCCTTGATCAGGCCTCCCCGCGCTTCACAGTCGCTGCGATCAATTTTCGGCGCAAGATCAATCGTTCCTCAGGACCAATAACAAGAATCACACAATATGTGCAAGAAATTTGGATTTTTCACAATAATATGCTAAACTTTCTACATCCATCCGAAACGTACTCATCCCCCACACCACTCCCCCCCCCTGACGAAACGTGATTGAAAGCGATTAACTAAACACATTATTGCTTTTTGTACTCAACAAAATTGGAATTGTTATTTTAAAGCACGTTACTATTTGTTTTGACCATAATTGTAATATATTTTAACAACTCTACATATTAGAATAAGTTGTTATGATAACATTTTTTAACAAAATGCAACGTTGCATTATTTGTTGTGGTGCTCGTTTTTTTACATATATAATTTATTTAATTCTATAATTTACTTGAATATCAATAAAGATGTAAAGAACAAGTCATTTTTGTCGCTGGGAAAAAATTAAGTCTTTTTTTGTGCGATTCCACTTCTACACATGTTTTGACAACCATATGCCTTGGTAAATATGATCTTATAATTTGGTTTTAATCCTTTTTGCCGTCCATTGTGAAATTTCATTCCTGACGAAAGTGCAATTTTATTTTGTTTGTTTTTGTAAAAATTCTCGATTATAACACCTTTACACCAGGACTCTATTTTCAACCTGATTGTTAATGGCATTATGACAGACATCTTTCCTTGACTCGAATTTCATGGACGACGCATTAAAACCACGACACTTCTCTTGAAAGCATGCCAACATTGAATATGCTCTAGATAAATGCAACAGGCATTTGAAGCTGACTCAATCTTTTCTTTATGTTTTAAGGTTACTATGTTCGGGTGGCCTTATAACCTCCACATAATGTTTTGACAATTTATTGACGATTTAGGATTGTTTCCGATTAATTTATATGAATTCAATATATATAAGTCTATTTTACAATCAATCTGTGACGTCATCTAATCTGAACGAAATGTATTTATTATAATTATTTCGCAATATTATCATTGTTAAAAGGTGGTTTAAGACAAGTTACGATTAACGTAAAATTATCAATGTAGGGTCGGGTAACTAACAACAAATGAAGTTAATTTTCAGCAATTATTCTTAATTATGAATTTAATTCTATCAATAAATAACTATAATTTTTATAACAACAGTGACGAGCAAAGAATGATACAAGTATTTGCTGGTACGCTAACTGGTTACGCAATTACTCTCAAACAACTTCGGCTGTCGTACATTAAGTGTCATTGTACATAACACACTTATTAAATTATAAAAATCCTATAATCTTACTTGAAAATACCGCAATAAACAGAATGTATAAATGATAACATTATAGTACATATTGATTGGTATGTCGTTCTGTGGTATAATAATTACAGATTTAGCCTCGAGTGAGAATGCGATACCCACAACCTTCTTACTTACAGGTGATTTTGATCTACCACAGCCACTAGTGACCTTGGTAAATAATCATTCATTATTAATTTTGGTTGTTTTTTCTTTTGCTTTCGTGCCCCGATTGTTAAAGAGTAACAAATACTCCGAAACACCACAGTGAGTTTCATTAGGGTGACATGGTGAGCCAGGGCAGTATATTTTCTATTATTATGAAGTTCATGTCGTAAGGCGAATATCAGTGACAGGTGGCCATCTTGTTTCTCTTTGACACGGCGCAATGTCAAACAGACCGACGACATCTCTTGACAACAACACGACACTCACAAAAACAATTCGGCTTTCAGATGCTCAGCGTGAAATCGCTCACAAAGGGTCAGTTAATGGAAGAGATCATTGTATTCGTGTCAATAAAATTTTCTTCTATAGATGTCTTAAGGTTTTTGTCTTAGAGGTGCGCGCGCGTCTCTTTGTTTGATACGCTCGCTTTTTATTAGTTTTTGTTGTTTGACACATTTTATTCTATCGGAACACACAGGACGTCCTGATGTATTTTCATAGTGGAATTGCGAAGAATAATAATATAAAATCGTCTTATTAGTTAAAAAGTGGGTATCTGTGATTATTGTTATATTCACTATCATTATGATTATGATTATAATTTTAATTTCTAATTATTAAAATCACATTCAGTTAATAATGTTGTGTTGTTATTATTTTTGTAATACTAGATTTACTGGGATGAATGAATGTTATGTAATTGGTGGAGGCGCCGGGTTCAAAACTTGATTAAAATCAATCAAATAAATAAACTTACAGTTAGTGGTGCTAATGATGAATGTTATTGATTGTTTGATCAAAATATGTTTCATATTACTATCAAAAGTGATAGTGCTCGCAACTGTTAATACGAGTATGTGCTTGCCCTAGAAAAATATATCACCAGATCGTGTGTCGTGAATTCATACTCGAGCAACACACTCGGCTATTACAGTTACAAGTCATAACGTTCTTCTCTGTACCCCGAGGAAAACAAGAAAGCGTTTACGCCGTTTTAGTTAAACGTTGTTTTCATTTCTTCTTCGCTGTCAATGGTTATTTATCTGCCAAGAGAACATGTATTTAACGTGTGATATTTTGTGACCTTTGATGAATAGAATGGTGATTATTTCTAATTGTCATCTGGATTGCCCATGGCGGCCATTATGTTGAGTTTAGAAAACTTAAACTGGAAAGTAAATAATCATACCGTACTTCAGTCACGATTGTGTATTCATAAAAATTGATACGACACCCTGCAACTAATATATGTGATGAATCAGAGATAATGATATTGATTCAATATTCTAAGCTGATATCGCCCATGTTATTACAGGCGGTTAGTTGGTTCTGTACAGTTTTCTCTGTTTCTGAGTAGGCCAATTGCAATGCACACTTTGAACGGTTCCAATTTAAATTTGGAAGAAACTCGAATGTTTCAGGTCTCATTAACATAATAAAATTCGCTTAGCCATTAAAATAAGAAAACTGTTTTTGATAAATTTTCGATAGCCAATAAAATAACATTCTCTGCAAGATAGGAATTATTGTTTGATTTTCAGAATATTCCGGATAGCACGGGCTCATAAAATAAGATGAAGTTTGAGACAATAATGTTGCGTTGTTCATGTTTATTTTAACGATCACGACGAAATAAAGTTAAATAATATCTTTTAGCCTCTGGGGCTTTGCATTAAGTTCTATTTCGTAAATATCTTTGGAACACGGATTTTCATACGTTACGTAGCCTACTAGAAAATGTCCCATATAATTGGTATTACTATTTTATTTATTTTTACACGGAAAGGAATCTAGTTAAATCTACAAATGTATTTTTATAGAGTTGATTTTCTTCTCAATTCACATATAAATATTTGAACTTGAATCTCCGTTTGAAGTTGGATGTCAAAATAATGGCGTCTCTACTGACGACTTGAGAAGATTCCCTAGAACTTGAGTGTATACACATCTTGGATATCGTTCTTTGTCATATTCCAATCATATTAGCATTTCAAAATTGTATGTTTATTGCATTTGTTCACCGACTTTCCAAACAGCATAAAGTAAAATCAAATGTTTCTTTGAAAATAGAACAGAAGCTTAGAGTTCCCTTTATGCACTACCATTATTGAAATACCGATAAGTTTTTTGTTATACCTTTACACTCAAGCAAGCTCGAACACAAAGGATTCGCTTGGTAACAATGTTGGGATTGTAGACGGCGCAATTCGATATTATCTTGCAACTCTCCTTGTGCTCAAAACCATATACATAAGAATGAGATGATTAGAATTGACGCTTCCTCCGGATTCAAGAAGAACCGTTTAGCTCAATATTATGCCGCGTTTCTATCGTCTAAGATTCACGATACTGATAAGCAAAACGATTCTCGCAGCACAAGATTTATCAATCACGCACTATTTAGAGTCATGATGACCTAGATACTTTCGTAGAACAGCCCGTGTGCGTTCTCATGTCGTGTGTGTGTGTTAGAAACCTTCGCCACCTGTTTGAGTCCACATCCGCCGTATGCATGGCTCGGTGTGCAGTCATGCAGCAAGGTATAGGCTAAGTCGCTAAGATGTTCACATCACAACCCGAAATTAGTCGAGGGATAAGTTAAAGCTGAACTTCACTCAAGATGCGTTAAGAACAGAAGTCACAATCATTATATTTGAGATAATTGTGTTACCAACCAAATGGAATGGTTTTGAATTGAAAATGCCTTGTTTTAGACGTATGTTACAAAGAAGAAACTAGGAAGCAAAGAATTCGTGTGTTCTCGCATCGATGATCGTCCGGTTAGTGAATTCCGACTGATCTTCTGCTAACATATTTTGTTTCCGTAATGGCCCATTGTAGGACGTAACTCTCCATGTTCACCCGCGCGGTATGACCCAGGGGATTAGAGAATTGGGGTTGAACATTCTCCACGGCCTGCATCACATTTCAGCCAGTATTGCAGGTGGCTGGTCTCGATCCTGTGACCTCCCGAATTAGTCTCACACGTTACGCATAAGTCACCGCTGACGGTAGCTATGAGGAAGGATGTGTCCATCCAAAGGCTGTGAACCTGTCGCTACCTGACAGAATTCGACTCAATACAGGAAGAATCGTGGTTAATGTTCCTGGAACACTTTGTTTTTTTATATTCTGTTATTAGTTTTATACCACAAAGGTAAATATTGTTACACCCTTAAACGGTATTTGATTGAAATATATCAATTTATTGTCGAATAAATATCGCCTTAACTCAATTTGCGTTGTTTTATATCCAATCTATTTTATTGCAAAATAAGCCATACAAAGTATTGTTTTCTGTGTAAAAGAAAAGCAGCTTTGTCTTTATTACTTTTTGTTATTAAAATTTAATGTATGAAGATTTTAAAGTAGATACGATTTTAGAAAAAAATAATTTAAGTACAGGCTGAAAGAAAACCAGCTTTATCGTTTTTACTTTCTTACACAATCGATGTATGTCGGTAGGCCTATAACAAAATTCAATTTAAATGTGTGTGTGTTAATCTTTACATGACATAATTCATTGTGTTTATACTGTTTCTCATTATAATGTAGGCAGAAGAAAATATTCATTTATCGCATACTGCCTCACTTGGTTCTACATAAAGGTGTGTTTCACAATATCTACACAATCAACTATATTAATATTTCGCTGACGTAAATAAAATTTAAAAAACGTGCTAAGTGCACTTAGCAAAGATCTTGCATGGGGGAGGAGGCTCAATTGTAATGTTTATTGTTTAAGCTTCCCACAACTTTTGTGTTTATAATTCGAACGTATTAAAAAGCTACTTTTTGATTTCCTGTCTCTATACATTGGCATGCATTAGATGGAATTATGTGAGCTTGAGCCTATCGGGACAAGCTTCCACGCAGTCGGCTTATATAAACCGTAGTCTTGGTGGCTGACAACGCAGCCCTCCTCTTCATTGGACGTATCGACCGATCTAATATGGTTGTGAGGATCGCATTCAATTTGTAGGCTGACATTGAGTTCACTTCCTTCTCAATTTGTAAAAAGAAGCTTTCTTGAAAGAAACACACGGCTTTGATAACTTATATCATTATTTATCTTTTCATATTTACGTGTAGTGTAGCCTTGTAGGCATTATTCGAACTAAATAACGTAAATGAAAACGTTTCGTTCTGAAGATAACGAATGCTTGTTGCACTCGAGAACGATTGAAGAAGAACGATTGTTTTGTGGATATTCTCTGTTCCAGCTGACGTAAATAAAACAAAGTTATGGAACGATTTTATAGAGTCAACCTCTATTTCCTATATACGTACATGAAACTCTATGCCATTTATTATGAACGCCTTTTTCATTTAAGATAAAATCAATGTACTATAATAGGACTATATATAGTTATTCCGAAGCAAGTAAGCCGATGCTGACGTCACCGGAGGATGGATTGCAGCCAATCAGCGGTCCCCAATTTAAAATACTGATCGCTCATTGGCTTACTTGCTGCGGAACAACTATAATGGTGCATTCGTTAATACTAGGAAGCTTCGCAAACGCTTTTTTTAGTCGCGTTGATGGATAAGCTTTTTTGTAAGTTTTTAGTTTGCGTGGGGTCTCTTTACTTTTGATTTTTGAACACATTGTAGGCGATTGTTGTCAAGTTTCTATTGTTACTTGTTAATTGTTATGCACCTTAAAAAACTCAACCTTTATTCTATGGATACTGGCTAACTTTTTCAACTTTTTCTTTCATAAAGCAAACATAACCTGTTAATCAGGTGAAGAAAGCAAAGGTGAAATCAAATAGGCTTTTATTTAAGTAGGTGATGCGCAGACATAGGTGATAGAGAAATACATAGGTGAAGATATAGGTGATAATAACATAGGTGATAAGAAGACATTGAAAGACATTGAAAGAAAGGTGATTTGATAATAAATATGATAAACAAGAACAAAAGAACCCGTAACCAAAACAAAGAATAACAAAGAGGTTAAATCACATTATTTGAAGATGCTCCGATCTAACATTCCGGCCCCCATGAAGGCTTCGCTTCATTGAGTAGGAAGAGGGCAAAGTGTTGGTTGGCGAAGGTACCGACAAAGGTAAAGGCGACGGTGACGTTGACCGTGAACTCGACAGTGAAGTCGACGGTGAACACGACAGTGAAGTCGACGGTGAACTCGACAGTGAAGTCGACGGTGAACTCGACAGTGAAGTCGACGGTGAACACGACAGTGAAGTCGACGGTGAAGTCGACGGTGAAGTCGACAGTGAAGTCGACGGTGAAGGCGACGGTGAAGTCGACGGTGAAGGTGAAAGTAAAGGCGACGAAGATGGCGTAGCGGGCGTAAGAGCTCGCGCCATTTTCGAAGGCAATCGTGCAATAGGCGAAGTATTGTGCCTAGGAGTAGGCCTGAGCACGGCGATTTGCGGACGTCGGGGTTGTTCCGTACCAACAGCTGATGTTGAAGGTGCTGGTAATTCAGACGGAAACCTATCCTCTACGACCGTAACTACCTTACAGTAGAACTTGTAGAACTGGGTAAAGGCATGAGGAACCTCAGCTACTTGCGCATTGGGAACCATAGCATTGGCTAGTGTGATGTCCCTTTGAGTTTTCATAAAAGCAGCCTTTAGTTCCACATGTTCTTCCCTACGGGCTTGTAGTTGCATCTTGGAAGCCCCGTCTGTTTTATGCGCCAAGGTGTAAAGATCACACATTAAACCCATGTACATTTTCGCAGAGCTAAGAGTCCTTCAATGTTGGCGAGGGTTTCTTCTGTGCTAGCCATGATGATGTGGTGTGTGGACTGTATATTATTATAGATAACTCACAGTTAAGGCCGATGCACAATTGCCCGGTAACGAGAACGGGAACGAGAACGAGAACGGGAAGACGCTAACGTTAAGGGCTTCGATGCACAATAGCCCGTGAAGCAAGCCGACGGGAACAAATCAAATAATAAGTGTGTTAATTATATTTTTGTTGTTTTGTTATTCCGCTCATGTTTATTCAATTTATTCGCATATTACTCGCGTATAAACCATCAATCAGTTGATAAAATAGTTTTAGGACGTGCACATCTTGATTCCGATTGGCTCCGGTAACGCACGGAACGGGAACGTTACGGAAAGTTAAAACTTGGTGATGTTCCCGTTGTCGTTGCCGGGATACGGGAACGACCGGCAACGGGAAGCTTTATTGTGCATCGTGTCGTAAGTTAACGTGTGATTTAACTTTCTTCCCGTTCTCGTTGTCGTTCTCGTTGTCGTTACCGGGCAATTGTGCATCGGCCTTTAGGTATCGAATCTCGGAGTTATCCGGCCACGGAGATTGACCATGTTAATCAGGTGAAGAAAGCAAAGGTGAAATCAAATAGGCTTTTATTTAAGTAGGTGATGCGCAGACATAGGTGATAGAGAAATACATAGGTGAAGATATAGGTGATAATAACATAGGTGATAAGAAGACATTGAAAGACATTGAAAGAAAGGTGATTTGATAATAAATATGATAAACAAGAACAAAAGAACCCGTTACCAAAACAAAGAATAACAAAGAGGTTAAATCACATTATTTGAAGATGCTCCGATCTAACATAACCATTACCTTAATGTACATGTAAAATATGAACTTTGTAGCCTCACCCGTTTGGTCATAATCGGCCCAAATGTCACGAAAATATCGCACTAAAAATCGAAAAAATCGTAAAAGTACGATATAAATGAGAAATATTTCTTCGATTGTACCCAAAAACAATACAGATCTTGGTTCAGAGATTTCGAAGGTCCCCTCCAATTTTTATCGAGATCGGATATGCCGTTTGCCTGGTAGAGAGCAAACAGACAAAAAAAAAAAAACAACATTGGAGCAAAATTTTTGAGGGGTCAGTGAAATTTGAAGTCTTGGCTTCGCTCATCCAATTAACAAACGGTCGGAAGTGCAGAATAAAATACAATACACTATAGCTCAAATGTGTTTTCTTGAGACAATAACCCTATAGTTTTCCAATATCCAAGTCGTGAAATAGACCGGCTGACAAGGTTAAAGTTTTTCAATACATTGTCGTTCTTTTGGTCTTCCGCGAACTGAATTCCGAGCGCCTTGGATTTGTTTTCCATACAAACAACCACTTCAAAGAATTCCAATTCCTTCTCTGCCTTCTTTGGAGGCGCATCTGAAGAAGGAACGAAAACCAAGTAAAACGATTATGTACAAATAAACATGAGCCCAAACCATTGCCGTGGCAATTCAGTTCTGTTTGAAACAATAGGTGACGTTGTTTTTTGGTGTAGGCTTTGTTCTTCAATTTTTTTCATGATACTTCCTTTTTGGTTATATCCATGCAGTCATCACCATGGAATTGTAAATATTTCCGTTTCATGGTTTCACAATAAAACTAATCTAATACGATGCACAATGAGGGCAATTTTTAACTATTTCTTCTTGGTTACAATAATTTGTTTTTTTCTAATGCACTATGAAGCATTTTGCGTCTCATGTTTGTACGAAGCTTGATTGCATATTTTAACTTCACATGATACGATCTAACACTTTTAAATGTTAAAATGCCTATTGTATATTAATTTCATATACATGCTCCAGCAAGAGTGTGTCCACACATTTTACTGACAATTAACAGTTTAAGGTTTCTCCATCTGACAAAATATAACATATTATGGATAGACAAGGTTTTGAAATTAGCCAAAACATAGATGCTACAAAACGCCATAAAATGACACTTGAAAATGCTAATACACGCACCTCTAATTATGGGTGTATAAAAAAAAGATTAAGGGGGAACAAAATATGTACTGAGTACTTAGTACAAATATATCAAACAATTTAACAATGAAAGACAATATTAAAAATAGATACAAAAAGCAACAATAAAAAATTCAAATTAGCCAAAATAACAGATATTATACTAAATGTTGAAAATGCTTTATTTTTCAATACCAAGTCTATAGCAGGCGATGATAATGAAAGACTGGTATTATTGTGAAAACGTTCACTTATTTATAGGAAAGTAAGGCCCAGAATGACAGATGAGATCAATGCCAAAATAACCATGTGAAAACACGCTATCCAGTATATAGCCACGGGGTCCCGAGTGAGAAACGAACCGGTATCCTCGCGAATCGGATACTATCGCTAACTTGCATATAGTATTATAGTCTTACAGACAGTGTTGGCTCTGCTCTGAATCGGGAGGTCCCGGGTTCGAATCCCGCCGAGACCGGCAATACTGAAGGGTTTTTCCGAGTTTTTTTTTAGTCCTCTTAAATAGCCCTTGGACATCCCTTCACAATTGTCCTATCCGCAATAGCCGGTTAAATCTGATGTGTATATAGTGTATATACCCTTCAGCGGGCATCCTACAAAAATGTATTTATTTTATGTATAGTCTTGTGAGGTGGGCGGGTGGATAGCGCTCTCCGACACAGCCGACGATGAAAAGCAAACACAGTTTCATCACGCTGCTTGTCAAAGTGTTCTTGCGTGCAGCGCTGTCATCAACAGTTTGTGTATTGTTTCCCGCGCTTTCAGCGATATAATGACTTGGGTGTTTGATCCACGAAGCATCAAAGAAACTTTGGTATAGGTTTCACAACTACTGAAAGTAGTCTATTTTGTTTGTTTTTTATCCTACCTTACTATTCAATAGCAGCAATTTTAATAACATAGAATCGGAACACTCGTTGAGGTGAATATCAGCAAAAGTCTGCTAATGAGTTACTTCGTGAAGTTATGAAAGAGCTATATACAAATCTCTTTCCATCATCTATTTGCCATTTATTCCCTACCCTTATAGCTGAACGCGTATGAGATTATAAGTAAATAAATAAAAATATAATTCATGTAATAAAATTTACTCACTCAGTCACAGATCTAAATTTTAGTGGGAGAATTTAATTAAAGGCATGTGAACTATAGATGTAAACGGTGATTGATAAGCGTCAGCACATGATCGTCTTATCGTGAATCCCCCACCAAATTCTCTCCCTGTAGCTGAGTGGTAGTCAAAGAATAAAATTCACAAAATGTATTAATGTCATGATTCAGTCCTGTCACCTGCCCATCCAAACTGTGGTCAGACCAGACCCACTATTTATTATCAGTATACTGTAACTAACACTACAGACTTATTCGGCACCAAAAAGCACACTAGCGCGGCCCTGTTGGCGGAACGTAGAACCCGAGCAGTAGTGATCACTCAGGTAGACACAGCGTTCTTCACGTGTAGATGTAACTAAAAAGTTGAGTTTTCGGCGTGATACGTTTTGTTTACGGATGTTGAACGTTAGAAATAAAATAAAGAAATATTTGTGCTATGGTTATCACAAGAAAACAAATTTTTAATTAAAGAATGGGGCCTGTAAGTGCACCATAAAGTAGACACCTGACGCAAGGGTTATGGCCTACATTTCTCTTTTAAAATACAACTTTTTACACTTAAATTACAACTTTTAAATTATCGTGATCTCAATTTAAATTTCGGTAGGGCCTACTCTTAATAAAAACATTATTCTTACATTTAAGTCCAGGGATAAAGTCCGAAAACATATAGTCAGAAGACAGTGTGGTGTCACCCACTGAGTTTTCCCGTTGTGTGTGATAGATTTATTATTTACTTATGTTCATTTTTTAATAATTATACTTATTGTTTTTTGCCCGTCACCGACACTCATATTAAATCGCGTTTTACAATTTCAGACAATAATTTTAATTCATGCTTATGCTAAATAGGCTATCACACCGTTCCCAATTGTTACACATACAGGCCTACATAGTACATAGGCCTACATTCAATTGGTTTCGTATGTGATGGGCTACCTCAAAATTACTACACTGTAGTGCGTTTTTATCATCAACAAAAAAAGTACGCCTATGTATAGTAATAAATTCGGAAAAATCGTTTTCAATGAACATTTTTCATAATAAATACCAATCTCTGCAGCCAAGTATTTTTAAAAGTTTCGTCATGTTCTGAATAAAGCACACTTTGTCGATGATTACAAATTGACAACATCCGGATTAAAGCATATATGTAGGCCTAATTTATTGATATTTTCAGGGAATATGATGAAAATAATACAAGTTGTACTATTTATTGTTATTACATTATCGCGGGAAAACGTTAAATATTGCACCTTGCACTTTAGCTGTTCAGTGTTATATCAATTTGTTGCAAAATATTTGTTGATACAACAAACAGACTCGTTTCACTTCAAAAACTTAACATTCTAAATTCAAATTTGGTAATAATTCCTTGGACCAATACCAATTTCGGCGGGCAACTTTACTTATAGTAGTAAGTAAATAATAAATAATAATCTGCTTATGAATTATTTTCTGGATATTCTTACGCTCAAACATAATAATATACCCAACTATTATGATGATATTATTATATAATATTTTACATTTCATCCCTATCCCATTCAGAAATGTAGGAATAGGAAGGTTCAATTTTGGCTATAGTTGGCCTACCTACGCAATTACGCCTACTTGTGGTTGTATAAGAGCATAAAAAATGCAAACCATTGATGAAAATATACATCTTATTTAATGCGTGTGCGAGAAAGGTAAATGTGAGTGAACAGATCGGAAATAATCCCCGAATTGTCATAACCGGCGCGACTAACACACGTTAGCGCCATATACGCTCCAGCCCGGAATCACAATTACGCCAGCCATGTTGTGACGTAGCGCGCCGCCAGTGCTGCGATCTACATGTCGTTTTGGTGCCGATATTCGGCACCAGTATAACATACACATATGGCCAGTATAACAGTGTGTTAAACGGTAATCCATGTAAACTGGTTGTAGTTAATAAAAGTAGAAAACCACTTGTTGCTATATAATGTGATTGACGTTAGTTTTACGAGAAATCGTGATTCAAGAATTGCCACAAGGGCATAATACTCAGATCAAGTCCCAGGATTGTAATGAGCATGGGAAAACTCTCGATGGTTCTCGAAAAAGATGAAAGTAAGTATCTTCTTCTCCCACGTCTGTAGGTTTTATCTTGAAATCGATTAGTGAGATGGGTTTGCAACCTCTCGTTTCCCATTCAATTGCTTCTTTTGAAAGTGGTTTCTATGCTTTGTTTGACCTAATCAATACTTGAACAAATACTCATTGTTGCGCGCGATTGAAAACTACTCTGCATTTTGGAAACGATATTCTGTGAGAAAGTCCCCTTCCCTCGAGGATTTTACTCTACTCAAAAAATCCAATTGCAATTCCCTCTATCGCTTTTTGTATGTCTGCGTGTCTGTCTGGAAATATGCAAACAATCTTTTTGTAAAGCTTTCGTGGAACTAAACATTTATTTTCAATCTCCAACCTCGGTGAAACCATGTCGACAACTACATTTTATGGTGAAAACCAGACTGAAAGATTTGAACAAAATTGAAATGTAAGATTACTGTATTTCATGGATACTCTAGGGTTGCCAGACGCTGGGGTGTTGTGTCCCGCGCCTCAATTAGTTTTGTGTCGGGACGGAATATAATATGCTGTCCCGATTTTATTTTAAATATCGTGACCACCCATAATATTACAACCCGATTTTACCTTTTTATAAACAAATTTACAACGTTTTTGATATATCAACCTATTTTCACCTGAAATTAAATCAAAAATAGTATTGTGTGTATTTCCTAACAAAACAAGTCTACGATCAGCAAATTAATTCCAGGATGCTAGTCTGAATGTATATAATATATTTTTAATAATTGACATCTGGCAACCCTAGGAGGCCCTATCAAAAAATATTTTTGGACTGACATTGCATACAATGTAAAGAAGAGTCTTGATTATTTAATATTCGATAATAAACCTTTTCAAATAGATTATCACTGGCATGTTTCATGTACCTACCTATTTTCTAAACATTGCACAATACTTTGAGTGTGTATGCAAATACTTGCTTCGAAAGTATAAAACTACATTTAATTACGATTAAACGATATTTATATGGCTCGTTGGTCTTGTTGTTAGCGTATCTGCTTCCAATGCAGAAGGTCCAGGGTTCGATTCCCGCCAAAGTCAGAAGTTTTTTAACTTCTGGTTTGTGTCTTAGGAGTTTGTAAACGGTGACTTTGGAGCCGTCCTAGCAACGAAGCACATAATAAATTCAGAGTTGTTCTGAATCGGCCTTGTTGATTCTGGCGTTGATCCACGGGTGTTCGCACTGTCCACCACTGATTGTTATATTTCCTAATAAAAATATCGATCTTTGGTTGGTTATCGCTCACTCGTCGATTGCGTCGCGGCCTACAGGGAAGGCTTAGTCGCTTTGATTTACTGTCCTCCACTGAAAATTAGATATATAACTGAGTGGGTAACTCTAAATACAATTTATTTATTTATTAAACTGTTTATAAAGCCATAAGTTTAAATCAAGTCTTAAATACATAATTGAATACTAACGATTGCTGGAAAATTATGCTTTTATATCACTTAAAATTATGTTTTACATTTCATGACATAGAAGTGAAAACATTATAATAAAAGCTACCCAAAGCCAGTTTGGTGATCGAATTTTTTTGTTACCGCTATATAAGAAAAGAAACTGGGTTATCCGAGTTGTGTTTGAAGATGTGTATTATACCTTTGCATGTATTTTATTTTATTTTTATATCTTATTATAGGGCATATTATAAAGACAACGTTTCCTAGAAATTAATATTCGTGATTCATTGCACCACTTAACAATTTAGATAATTTCCACATCGTAGTGCAAGTTGAACGCAGTCAAATCACATGACTATGTCGTCAAGAACAAACAGTTCTTTCCGTTTCGTTAATGAGTTCCGTTTCAATTAATTCCCACATCTTATCCGGAAGTTCACAACGATTGTCTTAGGTCACGGTTATGCTATAGAAAGACAGTCGCACGGAAGAAAGAAAGTTTCATGTTTTCTATTTCCATTCGCGGAGAGTTACGCAAGTGCCGGTTTCAACCATTTCACTGACTATAGCGGACGGACAGAATTGAAGGCCATGCACAGGGTATAGTATGTCTTCATTAGTCCAGTTGGACCGTTAGAGCATTACGAACAGCAGAGGTCCCGAGTTCAATCCCCGGTGGAGGCACTTTATAATTTTATGCCACCGCCAACAAAATGTAACAATGACATGTTTACAAAAGTATAGAAAAATAGTTTGGAAAATGGTTCCAGGTTTAGTAAATGAACTGCCAAGCCCTGATCGCTAATTAGCCAGGTTCATGGACTCCGTTTGGTGACCTGTTGCTGTTTCCGTGTGACCGATTCGTTGATGTTATCCCTTTAAATCTTATAATGGCCACATATAGAGAAGACGAACTAGAACCATATAATCCAAAAACCATACGGCAAATTTATGGCCTGCTTAATTATTATTGTCGATCATTGTTTTATTTTCAAATTATTGTATTGTATTGGTAACAGAAACAATTGAAGCAAATGGCAAGTTAAAGAAAATGCAAAATTGATACATTTTATTATTGTGTACTTGATATTACTCTCAATTCTTAAGTTAAATTTCTTGATGAATAAGAATTAAATTCTCCCAAAGCGTTTAAAACCAAAATAACCACAAAATGTAGGCATTATGGACAAGAATAATTACATATCCTCGAGGAAAAAATATATGTGATTACATATCTTTAGTGGACTCACATAAGACGGACTTGTAAAAGCCATAGCACGAGGAACATTATGTATAACGAAGCGAAGACTTAAATTTCCGACCCAAAATTAGCTCGGTGTTTTTTGTTATTCGTCTGTTTGTTCGCTGTCTTACGCAACGGATATCGATCTTGATGAAAATTGCAGCTTCGAAACTCTGACTGAGGTGTATTGTTTGACAATCGAAGAAATATTTCAGAATATCGTCTTTTAGATTTTTCGATTTTTAGTGCGATATTTTCGAACATTTGGCCCATTCTGACAAAGTGGGGCCACATGTTCATATACATGAATAAGGTAATGTGATATATTGCTTTGAAGAAAATGAAAAGTTATCCAAATTATGAATAAGCTTTATATAAGTTTTTATTTTTTGTACGATATTTTCGTGCCATTTGGGAATTCTGAAAACGATGGGAAACGTCAATATCATGACATTAAGTATGTGATGTAACTTATCAAAGAAAAGGTGAAACAAGTTAGCAAGAATCATAGAAATAAAGCTTTTAATATAAGTTTTTCGGTAAATATACCAATGACAGAAACAGAGAAACTTGACAATCACCTCAATGCGTAGGCAGCAAACAAAGCACTTGCAAAAGTAAAGATATCCCACGCAAACTAAAAACTTTTAAAAGCTCATCCATCAACGCGGCGGGACTTTAGCGTTTTCCTAGTGTATTTAATTAGTGTTGTTAGTGAATTGTACTAGTATGTAATCTGTGTATTATTCCAAGCTGGGGTTTCATTGCTAAAGGTCGAACGATGATGCCTGTGAGGCACTGGCAATATCAGACTTGCTGCTAGATCTTACCATTTAATTTTGAAAACATTTTATTCATAGTTCTTAAAAACATGTTCAACAGAAAATACAAATTTGAAAACCACAAAATCCAAAAAGATATAAGCGTGTGTATAGTTTAGTTCATATAGTTTGGTGAGGGGAATTAAAGGGAAGAGGTAGCATTTAAAAAGAACTGTATAATACAGGTAACAGTATAGATAGGAGTTCTACGAAGATCAGCTGTAAGATTTTTGCAATTCAATATATGAGTTGTTTACTTGTTATGCAAATCTATTCTTGCGTGGAATCGTTAACACCATAGCTTCTGATTCCTTGAGTCACAAGCTTAAGAGTACGGATTAACAGTTAAGTAACCATACAACATTGTAATTACAATAACCAGCCTACAATATGTAACTATCAGCATACATGTGCAATAAGTAAGAATGTGGTTTCGAGGTTAATGTATTTTTTCTAGTGGGAACTATCACCGGTATATTTCTACATTACTCGTAAAACTTACTCATCGAAGTATACTATGCTAATTATGCTAATGCTGCACGAGCTTCTGTTGCGTATCTACATAACTGGTAATTTAGCACTAAAAGTGACACGTTACTTCAATAACTAACGACAAATTGATGAAGGAAGTGAAATGAATAAGGTGGTGTCACACACATCAATAACGTTTTCTATAAAAGCAGAAGTAAATACAAAAATGTTCAAAATGAAAATGTATTATGGGGTCATCGTTTCATATCTTAGTTGTAACAGCAAGTTATTAAATCGCTCATAATTGTGCTGTTTTAAGGGGATATCATCTCGGTATTTAAGCCAGCGCTTTAGTCGCGGTCGCTTAGCCGGTTCCCACTCGAACACCGAAGTAAACAACCTCGAGCGTGGTAGGGGAAGAGTGTGTGAACGCTCTGCCCTGAAACACACTTATACCGCTGGTTAGGCGGGTTCGAGAGCTAGTGTAACGGCTTCGTTCTCCTCGACGTCTGCTCGGCAGTCCGGGTTAGTGAAGGAACATATATGACTGTCAAGGTAACACCGTCCATGACTCCACCCTCAGTTGCCTCACCCTAAGAGCCGCCGCTGGTGTTGACCTGACCTCGCCTATCACGTGGAAGGTCTTGTGTTCGATCCTTATCGCGGCTGTCGGGCTGGATGCTGCGTTCATTGCTCACCCTCGAGACAATCTAATCAAGTCCACCACACGATACGATGTGGCTTTATTGAGTTTGAAACCTTGAAACAAGAAGAATTATTCTTGACCTCATGATCTGTTAATTAAATCACTGGCATCGTAACGGAAAGTGAAACCGCAATCTACTCCAGTCGTGACCGGGATGAACGTTTCCGAAGACCGAAGATAATAATTATTTACAGCCGTTGGTCTTTTAGCACAATATCGCCATCGCTCAACGTCTTCGCGCGTTATTGGTACTAAATTATAAGAGCTTATTTTACTGTATTTTGTAGTGGTTTACCTGTCAGATTTGAGAAATAAACGGTTTGTTCATGCGAGAGGGAACATCATATTTGTGTTTTAAATCAATTTGATCATGCTTGTAGTGTTTTCCCCTTTTATAATGTTTCTGTATGTGACAAATACGATTTCACGTACAACAAAAAATCAAACTTTTGCATGAATACAACATCACATTTACAATTACGTCAAACTTCTAAAAAAAACTCTCAGTTTAATGATCGTTGAAAATAAAATCTAACCAAATTAATTTACGATCCAAAATGACACTATCTGTTATTTCGTATACTATATGCGTTGATAATCAATTTTAGATAACAAAGTGGCATGTCTTGAACCCACTCCACGGCCTTCAGTGATGTTGTCTTCCGTGACTACATTTGTCATATACGGCTGTCTGTAGGCGTCAACCTCCCTTGTCGTCTCGATTATCCCTTCACATTGCGGGCCTCGGTAATTCCCAACCGCATCGTCCGACCACAAGAAGCACCAGCACAAGAATGCATCGCGTTTCCTGAAAGAAATAGATTCTGGTTGGGTTGCACAACTTGAGGTCGGGGTTCAAGGTCACGAGGAATGCGTTGAAGTGCATTCTCTTGGGAATCTTGTGCTTCGTTTAAGATCCGCCAGATAAGGCCGCTTGCAAGAGATAATGCAACATTGAATACACCTTAGTATTGTTGTTACGAAAATAAATATGAAACCTACGTTTTACCTTGGATTTCTTGGAAGGAATGAGGTTTTATCGCGGCTTTGAATTGATTGGGATTTTTTGTAAATGTAACTTTTTTCATATTGAAGGACAAGGACCTCTCTATCAAATCTCGCAATTCATGATATTACATGACAGCTTTCAGTAAACCAAGCCACAATGATAACAGTATTTTGGATTCCTTTTTTTATAGTGTAAAGTTATTTTGAATTTTCCAGAAACAAATTAGGTTTCGTCGTCAGGCCGTGGAATTGTATTACATGTGATTAATAGTTCAACCGTACAAGGTACAACAAAAAAAAAGGTCAGCTAGGTAATTTGAATTATCACAATTCCTATTACAACCTTGGATTGCTTTTAAATCAGCTCATTCATTATTATTATTATTTTTGTTGCACAATTATGATTTCATATGCACACTGACTAATATACATTATATATGAATAAATATAATTTTAATAATTACATCGCTAAAACATTTTAGTTTATAAATCACAACACTACTTGCATGTCTCCTCTTACTATCGATTCTAGTAGATCATTATAAAATCGCCCCCTCAAGTTTCATACGCATATGAACACACGCTCTTATACTTATGTACATACTTTTCCAGACTTTTCCTTTGAGCCTGTTCAGTCCAGCTTCTGCTCGGCCAATCGTATTTAAATCCAAGTTCGTAAAGGAACCTGGAAGCACTGGAAGTATCGTGAGGGGGTAGTTCACAAAGCTGTGCATGTTGGAATGTTTTGAAAGCCACAGCCCTTATTTCTCCCAGAGTCCGAGCTCATCGTAACTACTCGACTCTCATCATGTTTACTGAGGGATGAACGAAGCAATGAATGGACTCCAGACAGAGACAATCGGTCAAAGAGAAAACAAATAGAAGCTCGGGACGTGGACGACAATGTGCACAGGACGTACTTCACTTGTGCTTGGAGGGTGGCTGTATTGTTAGACATGCACTGACGAGCAGTAGTCCATATTGTTAAAACATCTACCATAGAAATTATTTCTGCAGGGAGCATTCGAATAGGACACAGGAATTCATTATTAAAACATAATGTTATTTATCTCGAAAAGGTTGCACGACAAACGTTTAGATTCTAAAATGTTTCAAATAAGTGCACATAAACACATCTATAAAGAAGATGATTAATTATTACTGGTATGCGTAAAATATTATTGTAAAAATGTAGATTTTAAATTTTTAAGCCACAGAAATACATAACAAATTAATGAAATTACCGAATTTTAATGTTTTTGTTTTTATGTAAACCTGTACTTTATGTTAATCTCGATCACATACAAATTCCGTACAGATTTCTTTTCAAACTTCCCTACCTTCTTGTTAAACCAAGTGGTCGATTCTATGCAAAGAACTTCAAATTTTATTGCATTATTACCGCAGGCCGGGCGTAGCTCTTTAGAACTACTTGTAAATTAGCATGGGTGCAGTCCGACATGCTTAATTATCCGACAGTGTTGGCTCGAGCTCTCGGGTTCAAATCCCGTCGAGACTGGCAATCCTGACTGAAGGTTTTTTCCAGGTTTTCCTAAGTCGTTAATGCCAATGCTAGGGATTGAGTCCTCTTAAACAGTGTTCGGACATCCTTTCACAATTGTCCTAACCGCAACATACCTAATTTTTTTTTTTCACCCACGATAAAAAAAATAAATGCATAATTAAAGCACGAAGAATAGAGGGGCATACAGCCGGACGGTCGAAGCAGCAAGCAGGTGTTTAGTGTATTATAATACCATGGGTGCAGACAGGTGATGCGAGACGGAAGTCTCCTGTCCTACCGAAGCCAGACTTGCGGTTGTCTCTTGGGCGCCTTGTGATTCCTGGGGTTGTAATAGCTAGTATGTATTACAGACTCCTTATCACCAGCACCTTCAGTGGAGCGCTTCACATTATCCACGCCTTGACAGATCATCGTCGACCATGTCTGGAAGCTAACCACAGGACGTTGACGCCTGATGCTTAATTTCAATAAATTGTTGATAAAAGTCAAAATTGCAATAATGTATAAGTAGTACAGCAACATCATTTACAGTTAAAGTAAAATATAAACTACGAAATGTTGGGAGGATTTTGTGCTGGTAATAGTAGGTAATGAAATAAAAATGTAATATATAAGTCTAGCATGTAGAATAAAGTGACATACTGTTGAGATTCTAGCTTAGGAGGATCGTCTCGATATTTTGAGGAAGAATCTGTTGAGGACAGATGAAATCCGAATCGATTTGGACTTTGAGAAGAAGGCGACCTGATCGTACGACAACAACTGCCACACAAATTGAAATACATGACGCTTGAAATAACAAGATGTCCGTCGACTGCAGGCGGATTAACGTCATCTAGGATTTGCGAGATTCGGAGGACGAGCCAAACAAGAAACAAACTTTCTCCGCAACAATGACACAAACTAACTTGTGGATCCACCCAGTGCGTGCTCTACGTTTCTGTGACAGAAGCACCGTGGACTGAATCTTAACTTGGCCTATTTCACTCGCTTATACATCCAATCAAAATAAAATACGTATCTATAAAGTAAACTATATTTACTGCAAGATATCATGATAATTACCAGTGTTTCAATATTATTATTATGGGCGCGTAATTCTACAGAATTTGACATTTCACCAAAACAATAATATGCATCTGCTGCCGACTGCATTGCCCAGATTGACGGATAAAAATTAAAACATCAATTATTCGAAAACTAATTTTCATGTTGTAACCATATGTAAATGTTTTAGCAATCAATTCATGTCAAAACATTATCCGTACATTGTACATTAGTTGTACACGGATGGCTACGCTACATTGCGTTCTGCTTCTGCTGGCTAACACGAGACTGCAAACACAGAGTATTCTTATCTATCTAGCCACAGCAATTCCATTTCACACAATCTGTCAGTGAAGTATCCATCGTGTTGCACAGATAACCGTGGTTTATTACTCAAGGTGTAAACAAAGCTGGTATAGAATACATGGAATGTAACTCAATACCCGGTTTATCTGATGAGCGCAGAAAGACTGTGGATAGACCAACCGTCACGTTTCTGTCGCAAGGAGCTGGCTCCGTGACTCGACCCACCCCTTGTTGACCCAGCTAGGGGTTGTTTTGTCTTCTGGAAACAAGACTACTTAGGACGTCGTCCAGCTTGTGATGAGGGAGTTAAGAGCTAGCTAGGTAAATATCGCGGTTGAGTAGTTTCGCTTGGGGTATGCTAAATCTCCTGTGGCTTGTAAGCATTCTATTCTAGACACACACTTACAACTAAGCCATCCCTATTCCGAATTACCACCTCCGCCTCACTGGAAATCGTAAGCACTTGCTCACACAAAATGAGGACTGCAAATATTTTGATTAACCGCGAATTATTTGTTGGTTGCAGATACATTGTTTTGGTTTAGCCCACTGATAATAATATAACCCACGTTTAAAACCTCCAATGATGTAAATTTGCAACATTTGGTAATGTTGTATTTTCATCATAACAAATTTACTGCTATTGGAATTTATGTACTTTGCGAAAAAACAACACAAAAGGGTATGAATTGATACAATTTATGTATTTGTAAATGCAGCATTTTTAGTTGTAAAGTAGCTAAATTTATTGATAACAAAAATCTAAAATAGTGGGTTGTTCTTTGTTTACCGATGATTTAGCCATCACTTGACTTCCCGGTGGTATTTTATCTGACAGGGAAGTTATAAATATATTTGTAAATTTGTAAATACAGAAAGTATGTTTATTACTGGCTAAAAAACAATATCAATAACGCAAAACTCACGTATCGACCATTTATAAACTGTGCAAGATTAAAGTTGTCATAAATTGTTGTCAACACAACAATATCCTCGACAGGGTTCAAAGGAACAATGCACGAGAGGAGACGAGTAACTTCTTGTATAACACAATCCATGCATAATGTAAAATAAAAGGACTGCATAATCGCTCAACACGAATGACTTTTGCGACAAAGAGACGTCGTTGAACCGTAAGATACTGTAAAACTCGTCAATGACATCTGCATGTGAAATGCAGTACGTAAAACATGCGCGAAGGCTTCGTAGGTCAGGTTGCGATTTGCATGGCTTCAAGTTACCCTAGGTTCGGGTCAAGCTGTTCGCTCGGTGTGCGGTGAAGATGGCCGGGTCACGTAGGCTAAAGGTCAACGCGAGACGTGATCGCTGCGGCCTTGCGTAAGGAGAGACGAGAGTTGAGTAACAGGGCCCAATAAAACGTGCACGATTACGGTCTCCAAGTTTAAGCAGGTTCAGGTAACGAGGTGTATGTATGCAAATATATTGCTTTTCGATTCGGTACGTTCACGAATGAGCCGGGGTTTTGAAGTGAGTGGAAGGGGAGTAGCTTTTATCAAATCCGAGTTCAATGCAACGAAATGATAATACAAAGTATGGAACTTTTTCTCTACAGTTTTGGATAGATTTTCGTTTTCCTTATCAGCGTGGGATATCACGTCGCATGATGACCAGATGGTGTTATATTGTGGTGAAATAATAGAAATGTTATTTTTTTGACCATAGCAGTGAATTTGGCGGTGAAAATATTTTAAAATATAGTTTCAAGATGGCAAATCTTAACCCCTAATATTTTGGGACAGGGATCATGTAATGGACCTAACAAATATTTACGATTTGTGGTAAAAATGAATTGCATCTTTGTTTATCTTTGTCCAAAAGTCCAAATTGGTAGTAAAAATTATTCATCTTTCGTTTTTTTTTAGAACACACACTTGCCTTTGGTATGACGTTGATTATAATATAGATAATACTTATTTCTCCCTTTGTTGAGTGATAATCCCATACATATTTACTTCACCTGGTGCCAATCATGGCCCTAGTGATATAATTTTATTTACGTGGTTCGAACCATGGATGAGACTGTCTGCATTCCATCTTGTATTGCACACAAGTACACAACGCAAGTTTATCCGTGACCGTACACGCTATCTGACCGACTCGATGTATTAGTATCATGTTAAAAACTATACTTGCAGGTGGATGGGATAAATCATTTCAACCTTTGTGTGCAGTCCTCAGTGTACATTTATCAAAATAACGAATCAAACCAACGCAGTTGTTGTTTTGTGTTGTTGTTTTACAAAAGAGGTTATACAATGCAATATGCATAACAAATTGACTTCATGGAAACAGATTTATACAATAAACAATAATATGTTGTTGACGCAATGTGAAAGCCTCGCATTTTTTCTGTGATCGGCGTCCTCTTTATGGAAGAACGCAAACCAAATGTGTCTTTAAGTACACGCGAGCGGTATTGTATCACGATACGCTATGTTCTGAAGTTGAACTTGGGTCTCCAACCCATATTACTGCATTTCTTAATAATAGGGCGGCAGTGTTGGGGAGTACCTAGATACATGTATCTAGATAGGTACATTGTGTGTACCTTTACCTATACCTATTATTGTACCTGTACCTGTACCTGTATCTAGATACTATTTTTTTGTGTATCTGCAGCAAGTTCAGATACAAAGATACAAGATACTTTCTGTCAAATTAATTAAATTTTAATATGCACATTGTTAATAAAATTCTAGATTTGGTTCATTTGGTCACAACCGTTAGATCATAATGCTCCACTCTAGCCTAGAGGATATGGGGGAAGTTTTTCATGCTGCTAGCAAGAGCTCGCCTCTAGTTTTGGAAAGTAAAATACTTCCCTACATACTAGCTGATGTTTCCGACATGGATTTTTTCTCTTTTCTCGCCTTTTACGATCCCTAGGCCGAATTCTCTTCCTGACCCAGAGGCGCTAATAACATTCTAAATAAATTCTTATAAATGCATAAATCTTAAATTTAATCAATTTCTTGAGTACCGTTTATATAGGTACCATCGTTTTGGATCGTACATATAAAATATGGAAAACATTAAACCACAAATTATAAGTAAAGTAGGTAAGGATTAATATCACATTCACAAACAAACCTAAACGGAAACCTTGTCGAATACAAGGATTAATGGCAGTACAGTGTTATGTTTCAATAGTTAAATTTTTTGGATGATTGCAAGCGAACGACTTCATTTCAACCACCACCCAAAAATTTAGCTTCGATGTGTTTTTTTTTTGTTGTTTTTTTTCCGTCTGTTTTTCGCTCTCTACCGGTCAACGGCATATGCGATCTTGATGAAAATTTGACAGGACCTTAAGAAAATCTCTGAACTAAGACTTGCTACGTTTTTGGGTACAATCGAAGAAATATTTCTCATGAATATCGTACTTTTACGATTTTTTTCGATTTTTAGTGCGATATTTTCGTGACATTTGGGCCGATTCTGACCAAACGGGTGGGGCTACAACGTTCATATTCCATACACATTAAGGTTATGGTGATGTATTGACGTTTGACAGAAAAAGTTTGAAAAAGTTAGCCAGAATCTATGAAATTCAAGGTTTTAATTTGAGCTTTTTGAAGTGGCCTTAAATATTAAACCTTTATTTCTATAGATTCTGGCCAACTTTTTCAACTTTTTCTTTCAAAAGTCAATACATCACCCTTACCTTAATGTCCATGTGAAATATCGTTGTAGCCCCACCCGTTTGGTCAGAATTCGCCCAAATAGCACGAAAATAAAGATTTTAGATCTTTTTCACAGCCTTGTATGAAAACTTCACAGTAGATTTTAAATCTTACTCACAGCCTTGTTACAAACAATCAAAGATCCAACAGACCTAATGATTGCTTTGTATGGGCCGTGTTAATATGTTTTTATTATTATTTTAAATTAAAATTAACATTTTATAATTAAAAAGCTCATCCATCAACGCGACTAAAAAAAGCGTTTGCGAAGCTTCCTAGTTTAACATATTTTCACTAATGACATCCGGTCATCCTAATCCTGGATAATAATCCTATCAACCCATAGTTCCGTTTTAAAAAGTACCTTGTATCTACAGATACTACATTTTTAAAAATGTATCTTTACCTGTATCTAGATACATTTCAACCAAAGTATCTTTACCTTTACCTAGATACTTGTAAAAAGTATCTTACCCAACACTGTAAGGGCGGTCTGGCATTGCCTAGAATATATTTTTATATCCATCCTTGGGTATTCTTGGCTCTACTCCAACGATAAACTTAATTTTGGTGTCCCACCTGTATTGCTCTGGTTCAGGGTTAAAACGAGCTTTTGATCTGTAAACGATTTACTTTACAAAGCATTATCAACGGATGGAATAGGTTCTGACTCTGTGGCAAAGCAAATATTTCAACATGTGGTTGGCCCGTTGAATAATTCCGCCGCACCCCCGCTAGTGGTAGCTGATTGCAGGGCGGTCTGGGCGGGATCCCCCTCCCCTCCTCCTCCCCTTCCACCCCACCCCACCACCGCGCTTGTTAGAACACTCCACAAACAAACTAACGACGAGCTTAGTGAAGGTCACAGACTCAATTGGGAAGGGATTCACATTCCCGAGCCGTAGTTCGCATCTATTCCCCACAAGAGGTTATTCTTTGTGGAATAGCCAATAGCAAATTGGATTTACTTTTGCAACACACGTTTTTTTATTGGCGAGCGTAAGATGCGACCAGGATGGTTTTCCTTTATCCCAGAAAAGTATTCGCCTCAATCCATATACCAAATATTGTCTAACGTTGGAACTTACAGAGCTTCATTTCTTTTTATTAATGTGAGAAAATACACGTTTCCGTTATTTTCATAGTCAAATATATGAATGTCCGTGTTTCCTCTTCAGTTCGCCGTATAGTACAATGCAAGGTTTATATACACACCATAACAAATTGGATAGGTAACGTTTATGCATTTTTACTTTCCATTATTTAAATAACTTTCTTACAATCTGTCCAGCAAAAATCACGGTTAATTTACCATTTTAATAAAAACCTTTTAGCTCAACCGTTAGATACTGAATTTTACTTTCAAGTAACTACCGATCAGAACATGGAAATAGTGATTATTGTATTGTTACTATTACTATGGTCTAAAAACTGAAAACTGCAATTGTGTAGGTTAAACTAGGATGCCTAACCTGTAAGTTTATCTTGTAATTATAATACATGTTTTTCTGGCTATGTTTGCTAACCTATGAACTGCACCGTAATGAAGATATTATGCTAGCAACAACAGAAGCGTCCCACCCACTGGTATGCTAATGACGAGATAAGCATCTTACAAGCAGCAGAACTCAACTATATAATATTATGATCCTTCTTGTGCGGGGTATACGATGTGATAATAGGTTTAACCTCAAGTACAGAGATTCGCGTTCACCACAGCTGGTGCGAGTAGTTTTCACATGATGATTGACGTGACTTAACCGGTGGGCCTACTTGTAATAATTGTAATACGGGTATGATTGAGTATATTGGTGAAGTCATACAAGTGTAAAGAAGTGTAATTCAAAAGAGCAAGTTTTTGTAGTGATGCGTTCGGAGACCCGGGTTCAAACCCCGGTCGGGATAGATGTTTTAAATTCTGGATTGTATTTTTTATATCACATAAGTTTATAGGCTTTACATTTTCATTTAATTAAAAAAATTATCTTTCGCCGCTCAAGAGGATTTCGAGTCATCCCTTTGAGTTTTGACATTTAAAAATAATGATTTAAAATAATATACGCCATTGTTTAACGAGCGAGTGTAAGTTGAGCGTCTCATCTTTCTGGGTTTGTTTCAAAGTTTATTTACATGGTGGAATAATTAAACGCTCTTTGATATGATGCAAATTTGAGTGAAGTGTATCAAGGCAAGTTTGACGAGAACTCCGTGAAACTCTCGTCCACCCTCGAGATTCTCTTATGCCTCTTATTAGGTCCCAGAGAAGAAAGGGGGGTGGGTTGGGGTGGGTTGGGTTGGATGTTCAATAATAACCGTATCTAGACACACGCGCTATAATAGGCCTACATTGCTTTCGATACGAATTTAGGCATAGTTGCCAATACCACTATTTCTTCTAATGAGTTATTAAATTGGACACATTTCGAAATGATAGTATATTTTGCCTTTTTTTAAATTGGCAATTCTGGATAATAAACAATTAACCCATGGAGTACCATTTTTTTCTAAATTAGAAATTCAGGTTCTTATGGTACATGATGAAATGACATTTTTACTGATAATTTTAATACTATTTTTTCAAGACAATATTTATAATTTTTTGGAAAATTTTGGATTTAGCGTAGCCCATTGATATTAAATTAATCCATTGTTTACAATGCTTAGCAGGAAAGACGATTGATTTTTGATATTCTAAATATGTGTTACATTTTTGTGGTTTCAAAATTCAGCATGTTAGACCGTTTTGAAATTACCAAGATTTTGGAGATTTCTTGTTTTGTTCTTTTCCACTCTTTTGGATTGTAAATAGAATTCATACGTTTACTAGCCATGGTACGAGGACGAGTATGACTCGTCAAAGTACTCCAATGGGTTAAGGAAAAAAAAATCAAAAATACATTTCCTATTTGTAGAAACGCGCTGTCTAACTTTTGTTGATTTAATATTAGTCTATTACATACTTGCCATTATCCCTGTTACCTCTTTCGTGTTGTAACTCAACTATGTACGGACCGTTTTAAAATTGAGTTTGTGGAAAAGCTTCTCTAATCGCGCACGTATATTATAACAGTGTAATAAACCCGTTAATAAATGCGAGCACGGAACGACGGTACACAACCCAATGTGACTTGAGCTAGTGTCGTGATGTTGACGACGCTGGAAGTATTAAAGAAGGTTTACATAGTTTTTTAATGCCCGGGGAATCTTTGCGATTAAGCCATATAAATGATACTCGCGAAAATGTTTGTGAAAACGCTCAAATGCTACACTATTGATTCACTTCATTGGATAACATGCTGGAGGATAATTTGAATATCAAGTAACATTGATAAAATAGTGTAGGCTAAACTCTAATCTATAAAGTTTCCAACGTTTGTCGCAACAAATCGCAATAGCTAGGGCTTTTTCGAGAAACGTTTTTCGTGATCCTTCTTTTTATTTCCCATTTCGTTCTTGTCTCTCTCTCTCTCTCTCTAGTATTTCCAGTTGAAACAAGAAAATTTCGAGGCGTCCATGCGCAGCGTTACGTCTATTTCATCTCATTCCAATCCACGGAGTGGAAGTTATTTATCGAACGAGAATATTCCTATTGCTGCACACCAACAGAATAGCTACTCTCCGCTCTCACTCTGTTGTGGTTATTCTGAAGGGGTACCGAGATTTATTCGGGATATTTGCCCAGACAAATATTGACATAGCTTTCAGTGGCCGTCAGCCTACAACACAAAGTTTACTTAAAGTTTTCTCTGCCCTATAAGCCATAGAGCATTAAAAGTTTCAACACAATTATATAATATGCATTTTAAAATGGAACCTGTTGCATATTCACGTGTAAATTAAAGCCATCATGTATTAATATTTTCTAAATTAAATTATATTCTGTTGTTTTTTTTATCTGCAGTTGTTTTAGTGTTCCTTTGTAATTCAGTCATATTATACCAAAATTTAAAATTAATTAAATAAATAGATAAACCCTTTTGTTAAGAATTTTATCATCCCTTTAACAGAGGCGGTACGCCAACAGAAGTAATGAAATATAAATAACCCAATAAAAATAACTAGCATAACTTGATCAGCCAATCACTGGTACTGGAGTAACCAAGTTCACCGTTATTTACCACGTGTGTTCAAATATTAATATTCAACGTCTCTAGGTGGAGGTGCCAGGTCACAATAATTTCACCCTTCTCGCGGCCTATATCTCCACTCCTCGGACCCCCCCCCCCTTTCATCAAAAAATTTTGAATCATTCTAGCTGCAAGGCAATGTTAACAATACTCATATCAATCAGAGGCCGTGTGTCACACAGACACACGCACACACACACACACACACACACACACACACACGCACACGCACACGCACACGCACAGACAAGCGGACGGACGGTCAGAAAAGTGATGCGTTGAGCTCAATCGCCTGCATGGTGGCGAAGAGTAGCCTCTCGATTGTTATATCTAGAACCTCATTTCTCTTGTGACTGTCTTCGGCTATGGCAAAGGACGACAGGCACATCGACAATGGTTTAATTGTTGATCAAGGATCATCCCTTGTATCCTTGAGTAAGTACTACGTTCCTCAATGCTTGTATCTTGTAAGGTAAAATGAGGATGTAGCCGGCGGCGTATAGTGATAAACTGACGACGTGCTCAAAGCATCGACCACCTTGCTTCGCTACACCACCCACGGCATAACTCAATTAACGGCAAGTTGTTTGCACTTCGCCAGCTTCACGCTACATATTAAGACGAAAGTTAATTTTAACTATACAGAATCTCACAAACAACGGAAAACGCGTTGACATAACAATTTGAGCTAATAACCATTTGAGCAAAAACGTTTTATACTTTTAATAAGTGTAATAGGTGTTTAAACTTATTTTCATTTGTGAATAATATACGGAACATAAGCTATTTTGTATCAGCAGAGCATCAATTTATTCCACTACTCCTTATCTCTCAATTAGGCGATGCAGTCTGAATGGATTATTGAGAATTTATTTTCAGTCAATTTATTTGGGAAAGTTATTAATAAACTAAAAACATCCCACACAATAGTTGGATGAGCGAAGCGAAGACTTCAATTTCACCGACCCCCCAAAAAGTTTAGCTCGGGTGTTTTTGTTTGTTTGTTTGTTTTTCTGTCTGTTTGTTCGCTCTCTACCAGGCAAACGGCATATGCGATCTTGATAAAAATTTGAGAGGACCTTCGAAATCTCTGAACTAAGACTTGCTACGTTTTTGGGTACAATCGAAGAAATATTTCTCATGAATATCGTACTTTTACGATTTTTTTTCGATTTTTAGTGCGATATTTTCGTGACATTTGGGCCGATTCTGACCAAACGGGTGGGGCTACAACGTTCATATTTCACATGCACATTAAGGTAATGGTGATGAATTGACGTTTGAAAGAAAAAGTTGAAAAAGTTATCCAGAATATATAGAAATAAAGGTTTTAATTTGAGTTTTTTGAGGTGTTAAATATTATAACCTTTATTTCTATAGATTCTGGCTAACTTTTTCAACTTTTTCTTTCAAAAGTCAATACATTACCCTTACCTTAATGACCATGTGAAATATGAATGTTGTAGCCCCACCCGTTTGGTCAGAATCCGCCCAAATAGCACGAAAATATAGATTTAAGATCTTTCTCACAGCGTTGTGTGAAAACTTCACAGGAGATTGTATACCTTACTCACAGCCTTGTTACAAACAATCAAAGATCCAACAGACCTAATGATTGCTTTGTATGGGCCGTGTTTATATGTTTTTATTATTTATTTTTCATGTCTCTATTTGCAACAGGCAATGTAGCCCACTAGTGCAAATTTAATAGAGAAGGGAGGAGGGGAAACCCGGTACCGGCACATAGCCTACTCCTACCGAAAAGTACCAAGGGGACCAACGGCTTTACGTCCCATCCGAAAGGACGGTGTAACTTTTGACAGTCATATAGGTTCCTCCACTAACCCGGACTGCCGAGCAGACGGCGCCAAGGAGAACGAAGCTGTCACACAAGCTTACGAACCCTAGTCTGCTCTAGCCAGCGATATACGTGTGTTTCAGGGCAGAGCGGCGACCCACTCAACCCCTGACCACGCCCGATGTTGCTTAACTTCAGTGTTCGAGTGGGAACTGGTTAAACGACCGCGGCTAAATCGCTGGTTTATTTTTTAATTAAATTAATATTAACATTTCATAATTAAAAAGCTCATCCATCAACGCGACTAAAAAAAGCGTTTGCGAAGCTTCCTAGTTTTGAATATTAAAAAGATCCATGGACTATGTTGATAATCCACTTTGTTTAGCACAATGACTTCTAAAAAGGTGAATCAGCAAACTCACTGATATCTTGGCCAATAGGACAAAATTAACCCATGTAAATGTATTTCGCAATATCGCATTTTAAATAGCCTTAGTGCATTAATATGAGACGTAAGCAATACAAATCAATCAATCAATTTGTTTGGTATGAAGTAAGGAAATGCAGGTAATTGTAATAATTATCAGATTAGCTTTTTATCGCCACTCATCGTCTGGAATGGTATTATTTGTATTAAAAGATACTTAAAGCTACAAACATCACAATTTACGTAATATTTAATCCAAATTGCGACAACACAAAGAGTTGATTCCTGTGGCTTAGAACAAAACATTTCGTGCCCGTAGATAATCGATTGTTAGGCGGAGCACAGCAATTCCTTGGCGGGCTCCGAGATAGATCGTGCGCTAAAGAAAGACAGGGCTGCAGTGAAAGTAGAACTAATACCAAGTTGCGGTTTCCAATAAACAGACGTGTTTTACTGATCAACAATCTACCTTAATTGCATAAAATACGGAGCCGAACAAGTTAACAAAAACTTAACTTCGAAACGAAATGCTTCTTGCGGATGGTCATGGCCTCAATTTTGATATCCAAATTTCGGTCGAAAAATCGTGACTTTTCCTGCAGTAATTGCCTCAGAAAAAACATGTAATTATTTCTTGACTTTGACAGTGAGTTTTTCATTTTACTTTCTATCTCTTTGCCGTGTCATCCGGAGACAGTCTTGAAATTGGAAGAAGTATCTAATGAAATTCGATTGAGATTCTCATGTAAATGCTCACTTCACTCCAAGCAAAGAATATTGACTAGATAATGCTCAGCACTCATGTAAAAGGCTTATGGATTTTGGCCAATTTTGTTTAACTTTTCCTTTGAAAAGGTACTACATCACCATAATCTTTATGCCAATGTAAAATATGAACGTTGTAGCCTCACGCGATTGATCATAATCGGCCCAAATGTCACGAAAAAATCGTATTAAAAACCGGGGGAAAAAATCGTAAAAGTATTATTTCTATGAGAAATATTTCTTCAAATGTCTCTAAAATCATCACATATATAATTTTAGTGATTTTAAAACGTTTTTATAAAGTTAAATCAAGATCGGAGTAGCCGTTTGCCAAATATAACGAAAATATCACATTAAAAATAGAAAAAAATCGTAAAAGTACGATAATTATTAGAAATATTTGATCGATTGTACCCAAAAACGTGGCCAGTCTAAGTTCAGAGATTTCGAAGGTCCCCTTAAATTTTCATCAAGATCACATATGCCGTTTGCCCGGTAGAGAGTGAACAAACAGACAAAAAAGCTAACAAAAAAACAAAACACCCGAGCTATTTTTCTTGGGGGAACGTAAGGAAAAAACCGTAAGTGAAATTGAAGTCTACGCTTCGCTCATCCTCATATAAACTAGGAAAGCGCTTAAGTCCCGCCGCGTTGATGGATGAGCTTTTTTGTAAGTTTTTAGTTTGCGTTGGACCACTTTTCCTTTGCAAGTGCTTTTTGAATGCATTGTAGGTGATTGTTGTCAAGTTTCTATTGTTACTTGTTAATTGTTATTATAAACCTCAAAAAGCTCATATTAAAACCTTAATTCTATGGATTCTGGCTAACTTTTTCTATAAAAAAGCAATACATCACCATAACCTCAATGTCCATGTGAAATATGAACGTTGTAGCCCCACCCGTTTGGTCAGAATCGGCCCAAATGTCACGAAAATATAGCACAAAAAATCGAAACAAATCGTATAAGTACGATATTCATGAGAAATATTTCTTCGATTGTACCCAAAAACGTGGCAAGTCTAAGTTCAAAGATTTCGAAGGTCCCCTCAAATTTTCATCAAGATCGCATATGCCGTTTGCCCGGTAGAGAGCGAACAAACAGACAAAAATACAAAAAAAACAAAAAAAAAACAGCCGAGCTAAATTTTTTGGGGGTCAGTGAAATTGAAGTCTTCGCTTCGCTTATCCAACTAATGCTTATACACTAGGAAAACGCTAAAGTCCCGACGCGTTGATGGATGAGCTTTTTGTAAGTTTTTAGTTTGCGTGGGATCTATTTACTTATCAAGTGCCTTTTGAACGCATTGTTGGTGATGTTGTCAAGTTTCTATTGTAACTTGTAAATTGTAATTATAAACCTAAAAAAAAACTCATATTAAAACCTTTATTCTATGGATTCTGGCTAACTTTTTCAACTTCTTCTTTCAAAAATCAATACATCACCATTACCTTAATATCCATGTGAAATATGAACGTTGTAGCCCTACCCGTTTGGTCAGAATCGGCCCAAATGTCACGAAAATATCGCACTAAAAATCGAAAAAAATCGTAAAAGTACGATATTCATGAGAAATATTTCTTCGATTGTACCCAAAAACGTGGCAAGTCTAAGTTCAGAGATTTCGAAGATCCCCTCCAATTTTCATCAAGATCGCATATGCCGTTTGCCCGGTAGAGAGCAAACAAACAGATACAAAAAAAAAAAAAAAAAAAACACCAGAGCTAAATTTTTTGGGGGTCGGTGAAATTGAAGTCTTCGCTTCGTTCATCCAATTTCCTTATTTTGCCTCTACAAGTGACTAATTTACTATTCCTATTTCTACCCAATAAATTGGTAAATTAACCCATGGCTGATTTCGTATATTAAAGGCCTTGGTAGGCCTACTTCATTATCCTACCACGTGATAGGCATGCATTAGCATGAAAAAGTATCTTCTTTGAAATATTGAACACGGAACGGAAACTGAACTCCGAAGTGAATATGGAAACTACAACAGGTAAAGGTACCCTTCCCTTACCTTCCCCACTCCATCCATCACAGTGTTTTATTCATTCATTTGCGTACATAATTGACTGTTGACGACATTGGGACTATCGTGCCAAAATGTGTATTTGAATATGAAAGCAAAACGCAACTATACTTACTGTTACCATCGTAATGAGATTTCTTGTATCGCACATTCATAGCATTAGATCTAGTGTTATACAACTAGTTTCGTTGTGAATAAGGGCATAGACTTAATCTCTCACGTTTGGGGTTCCACTTCATAATATTATACCCCTTCACTCCCACGCAATCAATGTTGCCTAACGCCTGCAAGATTCTTCTCGCCTTGCAGATCGTGCTGATGTTATGACTTCAATCAATCTGCTTAAGGAATTTGCTAGTTGAATGAGAAATATATCTTCGTATAATTCAATTGATTACGTATCAGGTTTTATTTTGTATACGACAAAATAATCTAATTTTATTTCATAATGTAAATCATGAACAACGGATTTTACGTATCACAAACCTTAGGAAAGTAAAAAATATATCCAGAGAGTGACTCTGTGACATGAGTCAGTTAGTGTTAAATTTAAAATCGGGTTACTTCAATTTAAAACACTTTGCAATTAAAATGTACTAGAAAGTATTCTTAATTTAACGCGTGCAATGTTAACTATCAACCATATAATTAAGAGTAAAGATAGACGTGGTTTACATACAAATACGACGAGATAAGTAGTATATTAGAAGCATGGCATGATTCTGTTTCATCCACACATGCTACTGATCCACTAAGATTTCTTCCGTTAGACGCCTTCAACATGATGTAGAAATCCTGGGTCCATAGAAAGCAAAGTAAAACCAGGTTCCTCTCTAAAAGACGGTGGAATTGATTTGGGGTTTGGGATATTCCTAAATTTGCAGTCACGAAAAAACATATGTACCATTTGTATTTGCTTATAATAAACACATGTGCCCCGGGCCTGTGTGTATGAAATATCACATATTGCCCGGGCTGTGAAAGAAGATTTAAAACATTTTTTTGACAATCAATCAAAAATTCCTACTTGTTTTGGTGTTTTGTTTTAGCTTTGTTTCGTTTTGTTTTGGTGTTGGTGTTTTTGGTGTTAACAGAATCTGTATGCTTAAAAATTGGAATGTTTTGTACAACCAAATTATAGAAATTTCCTGTTATTGGACATTGATTTAATTCTCAAAATGAAAAACCATATAATGTATAAATCATGACTGCATCCTTATCAGTAACTGGCAACGGCATGAGGAGAACCAAACACAATGGCTACCTCTCCCCATAGGATATAGATAGCTCTTTTCATCGGAATACTGTTGGTGTAAACTGAAAGCCAATGTGGTATCGGCTTTAAAGTATATTTTGAATAACTCGTGAACTGTAAGTGATGGCGTGATTTTGCTAGTATCGCGTCCGTACGTCTGCAGTATCACAACAACTAAACTGACCGCAGGAGCTAATGCACTGGGTGACCTTGAAGTACATCTTGGTCGCTCTTGTACCTTGCGGTCGTGGCTTCGATCCCCACCACGGACGATGTCGAACATTTTCATGGAATTCCACCTTCAAACAAAGGGTAGAGATCAGTAGTAACATAGAAATAATCGCCATTTATATCAACTAGTCAAGTGTCTCCGTGGCTGGCTTGCAAAGACAATGGTGAGAAACAGGTAAGATGACACACTACCCTTCACGCACGTACTGCTCTGAGGGCAAAGCACTGTGACGGAAAGACATCGCACTGAGGCCAAGTGCTTCGTCACACTCTGCATACATGCAGCGCATACAATGAATATTCAACGTGTATCCGTTTATATCTTAACAAATTAATGGATGCATTATAATTTGATTTTGAAGACGTTGTGCCAATAGAACTCATATTTTAAAAAAATATTATATTATGTTATTCTACGATTCTATCTCCATTGCATATAGCTTTGTTTTGCCCTTAGTAATTAAAATTATTTAAACTTATGGTGAAGGATGTTAAAATTGATGTCTTACAGTTTAGTTGGGATATATTGTAAACGTTCCAAAGTTGCTTGGCAGTCTTTGTCGTTTATTTAAGGATAGGAAATCGGTATAGGTTACAAGTACCAAAGGTTATTTTTGATGGGTTCCTGGATTAGCAGTTCATAACTGATAGGACTAATAAGTACTGTGGATACACATTTATTTATATTCACACAGAATTTAAAAAAAACAAATTAATATATATATAGACCTTAAACTAAAAAAATGATTAATTAACCCTTTGATAAAAATTACTGATTCAGGTAATCAATTACTCGTTTTTAATAAATCTTACTCTAATAATTTAATAGGAATCTAAGTAGTTGTTAGGGCTACTAGTTGTACCTTTTAATCTAATTATACCTAACTTAACACTTATCATATAACTTATACTCTATAATTATTTATTACGTTATCCAATGTTTTTTTCTTTAATCAAATCAATTCGTGGATTGTACTGTCTTTCTAGTTAATTGTCCACACTATTCATGTTTTACTTCAAATTCAGTTGTTTTCTCCTTTTTATATATATTGTCCGATATTGACGTTGGGGTGCTGCTGATAATTAAATTTGAAACGTTCTGACCTGTGCGTTTGGGGTGTGGCCAAACTCTTGGCGTGAACTGTACTGGCGTACGAATGTCGCTCCAGCCGACGACTGCGACGGGCGAGGCGTGGTGTTGTTGAGTCCGCACGGTTAGCTCACACGTGGGATTAAATTTGTTGATGATGGCTTGAAAGTTGATTGAAGTTGATGTAAGATGATTACATGTAGATTCTATTTATACAGTTGCACTTTATTTAGCTAACAACCATATAACACTGATTTTAAATGCGTTCCACTTGCACTCCCGTTCACTCACTCTGGGGTGGTTCACACTGCTGGCCGGCCGCCAGTCGACACTCAAGTGCCCTCGCGTTTCACCCCGCGCATCGAGCTCCCCAGCCCAGTGGCTGACCTACTTTCACCCGTACAGCTGGCTTACAACTTACATTTTTCTACAGTCTCTCCTAAAAACATGTGGACAACATACTAAACTTAAACCTAAACTGTAGCCCTACTAATAATAACGGTTACAACTGCCCCCCATTCCGAAAAAACCGCAACCCGGGAGATGGTGAGGGAGTTTCGGAATCAACGGTACAAGGCGGGGAAGTATACGGATTGCGGCTGGAAATGTTGTACACAACTCTTAAGACGTCCAGTCAAGGGCTCTTTGAGAGTATTTTGCAGTTGGATACTTTTTCCTTTCCACTGCATCAGGCCCTTCGTACAGCAAGACACTTGAGAGTGACTTCTTGTCCTCATCCCATTTTTCCTTGCATTTTTTTCCTTGATGATTCCTGTCGAAGTCCCCAAGTGAGTAGCCAACGATTTGGAGTTAGCAACACCCATAAGGACAGCTCACTCCCTTTTGTCTGAAGTTTGGACTTCATATCTTCATTTTTGATGCTCTTTTTGGTTTATCTTTCTTAAAATGGCTTTTCCACTTTGATGTTTTATTTCACTGTCAACTCTTGGTGCAAAATTATGGCCCACAAGTGGGGGCATGGTATTGAGGAAGGTCTTCTTGTTTCCGACGTTCATTCCACCTGTCTTCATTGCTTGAGTGGCATTGGAAATTTTTCCCGCCTCCATATCTCGCTCCTGCTGCTGCACTAGATCCTGCTTCGTCCAAATTTTATCCGGTGACTTGCCCTGGAGAACCTTCTGCTCTTGTTGTTCCTCCGATGTTTGCTTGCTGCTCTCATGCTTGCCCTCCGGCGTCAGGCACCAAATACCTGGATCCTCGTCTTCTTGGCATTTTCCTGCAACCTCCTGAGCCTTGACGGTTTCAGAGACTTCGCTCCTATAATCAGCTTTCGCCCGTTGTTCTAGGGCTGTAACCGTACGTTCGAGCGTAGATTTGAGATGTTCTATTTTGTTCCCATTTTCAGCTATTTTGTTTGATATTTTCTCCCCAAACTCTCTAAGCAGTTGTTCCAAATCAATTTTAGGCATTGCTACTAATCCAAATTTTGTCGTTGGGCGCCACTGTAAACGTTCCAAAGTTGCTTGGCAGTCTTTGTCGTTTATTTAAGGATAGGAAATCGGTATAGGTTACAAGTACCAAAGGTTATTTTTGATGGGTTCCTGGATTAGCAGTTCATAACTGATAGGACTAATAAGTACTGTGGATACACATTTATTTATATTCACACAGAATTAAAAAAAACAAATTAATATATAGATAGACCTTAAACCAAAAAAAATGATTAATTAACCCTTTGATAAAAATTACTGATTCAGATAATCAATTACTCGTTTTTAATAAATCT
Organism: Sweltsa coloradensis; assembly: GCA_024449915.1. NCBI lineage: Eukaryota > Metazoa > Arthropoda > Insecta > Plecoptera > Chloroperlidae > Sweltsa > Sweltsa coloradensis. The sequence goes on from JAMZAV010001199.1 coordinate 201,097, forward strand.
TACTCTAATAATTTAATAGGAATCTAAGTAGTTGTTAGGGCTACTAGTTGTACCTTTTAATCTAATTATACCTAACTTAACACTTATCATATAACTTATAATCTATAATTATTTATTACGTTATCCAATGTTTTTTTCTTTAATCAATCAATTCGTGGATTGTACTGTCTTTCTAGTTAATTGTCCACCCTATTCATGTTTTACTTCAAATTTAGATGTTTTCTCCTTTTTATATATATTGTCCGATATTGACGTTGGGGTGCTGCTGATAATTAAATTTGAAACGTTCTGACCTGTGCGTTTGGGGTGTGGCCAAACTCTTGGCGTGAACTGTACTGGCGTACGAATGTCGCTCCAGCCGACGACTGCGACGGGCGAGGCGTGTATTGTTGAGTCCGCACGGTTAGCTCACACGTGGGATTAAATTTGTTGATGGTGGCTTGAAAGCTGATTGAAGTTGATGTAAGATGATTATTTGTAGATTCTATTTATACGCTCGCACTTTATTTAGCTAACAACCATATAACACTGATTTTAGATGCGTTCCACTGCCGCTCACTCACTCTGGGGTGGTTCACACTGCTGGCCGGCCGCCAGTCGACACTCAAGTGCCCTCGCGTTTCACCCCCGCGCATCGAGCTCCCCAGCCCAGTGGCTGACCTACTTTCACTGGTACAGCTGGCTTGCAACTTACATTTTTCTACAGTCTCTCCTAAAAACATGTGGACAACATACTAAACTTAAACCTAAACTGTAGCCCTACTAATAATAACGGTTACAATCTGACATTGATATCCCGTCTATAGTTGAACCACTCCATCCTAAAAAGTTGTGGTATCTTCTACATTTTACAATATTAAATAAATGGTCAATATGCAACATTGATTTATTGGCCAAGGTAGTAATTGTGCGTTATCTATGTATTTTAATAAAATTGCAAGTATATTATTAGGGCTTTTTAAGCATTATTTCTTTCTTAACTAATTCATATTATCATGAATGAGAATCAACCTCGCAACGCGTCCAAAGTCCAAAACTTCGTCATCTCTGTCGGTAGTTATAGAAACGTGATTATATTCAGCTAAGTCACATGTCGCACGTGTTTTCTTCCACGTAAAAAGTTATTCTTTTCACGATTCTTTGAACATTTCCATATATTTTCCAGCCCTTTGATGTGATACCTGATTGCGTCTTCGAGCGGTTAATTTACTTGCTTTTGTTTCTACTCCGTCAATAACTCGATCGTTCGTTGCAAGATATTAGAGTTTCCACTCCCAAAGCCATCCCGCCGCTCCCACAGGTTACCATAGCAACAAGCGCTGACAATAGACCACTCGCACGTATAATATGCTACAGAGCTAAATGAAAACACTCGAATGTTTCAAGATAATTAAATTGTTTGAATAGGTTCAACGTTGCGACGCCATTTTGCAATATTACTTTCTGAAATCGGAAACACGTCAAGCGGAAACGGTGGATTGAGAGAGTATTGCACATACGCATGTGAAGTGTTAATAACTTCTGTGAGCTAATTTGATTAGAGCTGACTGACTGGATGGCATGTGCATTGTGCAACCCTCGGCCAGCCGGCTTCGATTTTGGTCAAGGTTCTTTGGGATGATTTTGTAACGTGGTACCGTTACTTTCATGAACATGCATGCAAATTTAACCTAAACACCAATCACAGATACTGAAGTGGTTTGAAATGGTTAAGTCGGAAAGTTGAGACAGTTTCTGAAGACCGTGACTAAATGTTTACACTGTGCATTTTCCCCTGCGATTGGAAGACGTTTCCACTCTTGCTATCTTGCCATAATTAACGTTATTATAATCAAACAATTTTGGAGGAAATTACTATTATAATTAGTAATAATGATATAATAATAATAATAATAATAATAATAATAATAATAATAATAATAATAATAATAATAATAATAATAATAATAATAATAATAATAATAATAATAATAATTAATTAATTATAATTAGATATTGTCAGAGAAATGTTTTAAGTACGTGCAATTTTCCTTCCATCCCACACGTTTTTAAGTGCAGTAACATGGTATGATTTGTTACTGCATTGCTAGCAATTGCTATTGAAAAATGATCATGCACCAAGTGGCAGTCCACAATCCATAATATTACACTGAACTTCCTTGATTCAAATTTCACCTTACACACTACTTGCATTGCGATTTTCATGGTAATTAATATGTTTACCGCTTTGCTAACGTGATATTCAAGAATAAAGTGAACATTATATTCCCCAATATCCAATAAATATTCGGAAAGACATGCGTTATGTTTTCTAAATACTGATTTGTTCAAACGTTGACTCTCATGCTCGGTTACTCTAGGAAATACTTGAACTTGTTCGGTGCTACCAGAGGTTTCATGTAGGTAAGAAGTTTGTTGGAAAATGTAATGTTAGTGAAAAGTGAATCTTGGACCTTGCTATCAGCCCTCAAATACTTTGATGCAGTTGAGATTGAGAGGTAAAAGTATTACTTTGAATTTACCTTGATTTGTTCATCGTTACGCTTGTTACACACTTCGGCTACTAACGCTACTTTAAATATAAAAACAACAAAGACGTGACTGGAAATAAAATCTTGCATTCAATAATGATAGAATCAGTGACACCGTATTATAAGAGAGAGTTAATGTAACTCTCAACAGTTTGATTGCAAGTATACTACTTGATGCTAGAAAAATTCTTGTACTATAATCACATTACGACGAATGAAGATTCTACCAATAATTTCCGTGTTCCGTGCTACGTTCGTTTTGAAAATATATATTTCAGAAAGCTCTGTCAAGAAAGATTAGCAACAAGCTAGACCAAGTTATTCAACGAAGAAAATAACGTTGGGTAAACATAGGCAGACCAAGTAGTGTGCCAAGGTTAGGGTTCAGTCTAAATAAAACAATTTTCAACATTTGCGTATTATCCCTCCTCGTGGTTCAAAACTTCAAAGTGCTCTGAAGTTTCGATGAAACTTTGCGTTATTGACGAATTTGTATCACATCAGCAAGTTTGAGTTCATTTAATGTGCATACGGCGTCGACCTTTTGTTCGTAAGAACGTTGTGAGCAGTGTGAGTGAGCACGTTCGTTTCAGCCCTTTGCTTTGAGTGTGCACCACTCTGCCCCGGTCGAGGCCCTCGTGATATATCGGCTCGCTGTACGCCCCACTAAGTCTTGCCCTTTGTTAACGATCGGCGACAACAAAGGCCACGTCAAATGAGGATTGGTGCAAATCTGTTTGAAGAGTTTTAAACAAAGAGTTTACCCCTTCTTCCTGCGAATCCGACCTCACCGCCATTATGCCCTCTCGTTACATGAGTGCTCCCTCATCACGGTCCACGAAATAATGATCAACTTTCAAAGACATGCCTTGATCTTTGCTATCATGACACTTTTACACCGTGCATGTCTTTGGATCAACACCTGTTAGATCCCAAACAGCTTTATGTATTCGTGGATGGCATGTGTTAATTATGGTCAACGATCAGGATTTTTATTTTTCAATAAAGCCGGCAGTTGGCAGAGAGCACTACCCTTATTCGCGATCTAAAGCGTATTAATGTTAAAATATACTTCACAACAGCAGCTGTCAACCACATAGTCAAAGAAAATTACAGTCCTACAATCAATTTCGGCAGATTAATAAATTGGCCCTTAGAGGTCAATTTAAGCTTAGAGTTTAGACACTTCTAATTATTATTATATTTTTAAAATTGCTGTTATAATCGCGGCAAATCTCTACCCCGTGCCTTAAAAAACAATAACATGATTCATACAAATTTATAATATTAAACACTTTAATAACGAATTGATTAAAGAAATGTGCGGCTATCAGACCACTCATTGGGTATGGCCTACAACACATAACATGATACAACCCTTGTGGTTCACAATCGTGTGAAAGAGATTCGCCAGAAGTGTGACTCGGTCCTAGAACTAAATTCAACTTATTAATACGAATGGGAGGTACTGATTGACTTACACAATCACTCTGCGCTAGTTCTATACTCAAATGCTAAAACGCCATTTCTTCGACTCCTTTACGTTTTACATTCAGTATTAAATTTGTCTGATTTACAGACCAAGTATGGAAATTCATACATCCTTCATGCCATTGGAATTGGATATACATGTTGTATGCGTAACTCATTCTTAATTTGTTTTGTGATTGATAACTCAATAATATGTACACACAAATTTGAGGATTCAAACACTAATGACCTATTTTTTTCTTTCCAGGCCAGCAGTTCTACTTCCCCAACGCTCAACAACCTCGTTTTCTGCCAAGCTTTCCTCCTCAACAACAACGGCCGCCACAACAGCAACAGTTTGACTACTTCCGACCGGCGCAAACTGCCTCACCGTTCGCCCCGTTCCGTGGGCCCCTTGCCAGTCCGGACGATCTACACACGTCAGATACCCCTCCACGCAACCCCTTCCAGTTCCCCAACTTCCCTCAATCCACGACCGTCCGACAACCCTCCCCATTCCGTCTCCCCGGGGGCAACGATCCAAACCAGTTCAACAACTACCAACCTCTCTCATCGTCTCAGTTCAACTATCAGAACGTCCCGGTGAGATCGACGCAGCGACCGATCGACATCAACTCGCAGTTCCAGACGCAGCAGCCTCGTCCTTTCGGTCAGCAATACTACCAACAGTCTCCGCTCAGTCCCCGACCTCCAGCGCCTATCGCCGAGTATCAGCAACCCCCCAACATTCCCCCACGTCATCGCCCCCAAACCTTCCTGGATCAAATTACGTTGACTCCTCCAGGGGGCTTTGGTGCATCGGGCCCACCCCGAGACCAAAACAACCTTCGCCTGATCCAAAACTTTCCTCGTCCTCAAGGTATAGATCCCTTCCTTGCCGACAACCAAAGGCAACGCCCGCCCACAGGATTCGGGGGAAATCGTCCCGATTCTCGCGCGCCGCAATCATTTAGGAACGATTTCTCGGTACATGATGATGCAGCGGGGAGCACCATTGTCGACCAGAACCTGGAAGTTGAGTACACCACTGACAATCCCAAATTCAAGACGAGTACACAGCCAACGGTTACAACGTTGAGACCGAGAGACGAACAGAGAAAGGCTGATTCGATTCTGAGACGGAAACCTGGAACTCGACCTCAAGCCGGATTCAAGGCCAACGTGATAGGGCCGCAAACATTGCGCCCCGGAAAGGAAGAGACAACGAAGAAGAAACCGAATGACGCGTTCGAAGACAACACTCGTTTCGAGACTTCGACTCAGAAACGATTGCGAAGCAAATCACGGGGAACGACCCGGGAACCGCCACCGAATGACTACACTGATCAAGATGACGACGCTAATTTTGAAACGTCTTCGGAGAGAAGAATCAGGAATAAGAATCGCGCTGCCGGAATTTTAAGAGAGAATTCACGTGTCCGCGGCAGGTTTAGTCCGACTACGAAGGTTCCGTCAAAGGTGCGCCAGTTTAACATTCGTCCGAGCAAAATCGCATTTTCACCCAGTCGCGGAATATCACCAACATCTACTGAGCACGAACCAGACGACGAGAAAACTCTAGTTCGTGAAAATGTCGGCAAGGAACAATCTGAAACTGTTGTTGACGAAGAGCCATCAGGGCCGTCTGATGACTATTTAGACAACGACAACAAGGAAACGGGTCTTGAACATGGAGCTAATCAGAACGCGAGCCGACTAGAAACAGAGATTGAAAGCACCACATCCGAATCAACTAGAACGACGGGTGGCAATGACGAAATCAATACAGAAGGTCAGACAAAAGCTACAATAGACAACCACGAGCTGACAGACAATGAAGAAGATCACTATGATGGTGCAGATGACGATAGCGTGATTGAAGATCCAGAGCATTCGGGGGTGAATACTGGAGAAATTAACCATTCTCTTGATCCACAAGAGCATGTCCCAAATGATGAATCCAACCGTACCAACACTTTCGAGATTCTTACAATGAACCCAGGCCACACTTTAGTCGAAGAAGACAATTTTAAAGGTTTTGTTGACAGCGTCCTAATTGATGCCACAGAGACGCCTTCGCCAGCTGTTAATGATGACTCTCATGAAGATTCATTAAACGCAACATTTAAATTCAGCGGACCACATTCATGGAGATCATCTAGAGGAAAAGCTGGTATCTGTAGTGACAACGAAGAGTGTTACGAGCAGTCTCCCTTCAGAGGTCACATCAGAACCCGTGGACCAGTCCATGTCGACGCCTTCGTCTATTGGTGGTCTCTCGCCAAGTCCCAGTGACGTCATGAACCCCACGGAGAGCTGGGTAATCGTTGCTTCTGTACAGACAAGTCGAAGTGTATCCGGGGCTCGTTTCCTTTCATCCAGTGCTGTGAACCAGGACGAGACACCGCAGACACTCACCAGTAAGGGAAACACTACAGGGACCGTAGGCAAGTTCGATGACGATATCATAGGCGAAACGTCAACTGAGACTTCTTCGATGGTCGTCGATACTATTGAATCAAAGTATGGAAAACTATATCCAAATATAACATCTGAAGGAGAAACTACTGAGTCTTCACTTGTGGAAGACCAGAGTGTGTCTCCATCAATTCTCGAAACTTCTACTTCTTCAAGTGCTCTACCTCAAGTTTCAACAGAGAGTATTATTGACAAATTGGACAGAGTGCAGTCTGAGCTTTCCAGTGGAATTTTGACTGGCTTCCGCGGAAGCGCTGGTCTCGAACTTTTGACGGAAATGTCGGATAAACCCAGTGAGGTCCCAGAGTTGACAACGTCTACATTGCCCCCACAAACAGATCCACCAACAACTCAAACTACCACGACAACCACAACATCTCAGAGATCTCCAGTATTCATACGTAAATTTGTTCCTCATAGTAGAACCACCCCTAAACCGAAGAAGATTCCTGCATCATTTTTAGCAAATCTCCAGGAAGATGATTTGACCGGTCTACTTCCACCAGGTTTCAAACCAAGACCGTCTTCTGGTCGAAAGACGACCACGACCACCGAGGATCCTCATGACATCCCCCAAGGAGATCAAGGGCACAAACCTCCAGGTGTCGCTGCTGGTAGATCATCGGGATTATCATTCAAGAACTCTGTTCAAGTCCAGGACATCAGTTCGCTTCTTCCTCCAGGCTACAAACCTCCTGCAGAGAAGAAAATGAGAAAGCCACCGACGAGCCTGTTCCCAAGGAACTAGAAGGAATTCTAGGAAAGATCAAGTTTACCGAACTCGCCATACCTAGTCTACTACCCAAAGACTTCGTCCCAAATAAAGAAGACGGAAATGCACAAGATAAGATCACACCCAAGCCTCCAAGTTTGTTGGGGAAAAGCCAATCCTATGGTCGATATTAGTGCTTTGCTTCCCCCTGGATTTAAACTTGAAACTACAACAGAATCAAAAGAGGAAATTAAAGTTCCAAGTATATTTAAAAAGGCAAAACCAGTCCAAGACATAAGCGCACTATTACCCCCGGTTTTAAGCTAGACCCAACCACGGATGAAGAAAGTGTTGATGCTAAGTTACCAAGCTTACTTGCAAAGGCTAAACCAGTCGAAGACATAGGTGCGTTACTACCGCCCGGTTTTAAACTGGATACGACTACTGAAAAGCCAACCGGTTTATTTAACGCAGCCAAACCTGTGGACGTGAACAGTTTCCTCCCTCCCGGTTTCAAAATGCCGGAGGGCGATGATGCCGAGGAGGCAGACACCTCGTCCGCGTCGCCGGCACCCATGACGCCCAGTGGTGACAGTTTCAAGGTCAAGTTCCCCACGCGACCTGGTAGCGGGACGAGGAAGCCCATCACGCGGGTGACGACCACCGAGAAGTCGGACGGGGGAGCTCAACAGCCCAAGATCAACAAGGGATGGCCAACAAGGTAGGCGACGTTACGATTCTAGCCAAATAGATACCATCAAAAAGTCATTTAGTTTATTGCCAAGATGGAAATGTGACTTTTAAAACATCAATCTGTAGTATTGTTACTTGGGGGTCTTGAAAGAAATTTATTTGGTTAACTTGACATGTGTAGTCTCTATGGGTCACTGCTTTAGGTCACACTATTTGACTACTTTATTGAGACTACTCAATTAGTTAAAATGCATGGTTGTATACCTACAAATTTTGGTAACAAAAACAAGAATTAAGTGTTTATTTAATAAGATATATGATAGTAATTTGTTACAATATACAAGTATGTACAATTGCTTTTTAAACTACAGTAAGATATACTTTTACTGTTTTAAGGGGAGGGTTCTGTGAAAATCTTATCTTCTATAAAAATAAGAGCAAATAGTTTGAAATTTTTACACAAAGTATTTTGTAATTAAAAACAACTTTTTGTAAAAAAAAATTGGAATAAAAAAAAACTACAGATTTAACGACCAAAATGTCTACAATTGCTAGCATTGAGTAAAAATACTACTTCTCTCTCAATTTGTAACTTTTTTTAAGTTTTAACCAGTAACATAAATAGAACATTAATTGGTAATTAGATTTGTCATACCTTTGTTATCTTTCTGTCCACGAACCTGTTTATTTGCATATTTATTAAATTTATACTTTTTTATCTGATGGATACAATTTTTTCCAAAATGTGTGTGGATGTTATTTGAAAAATTGTTACCAATTTTGGAACATCTTTTTTACTTTTATTTACTAAAAAAAAATTAACTCTCTAGGTTGAAGCAAAAATAAGGAGTAGGGATTTGTATACTGATATATGTACTGTTTTATGGCGTAAGTGCAAAAAGTGCTCGTAAAGCCGCGCGGAAAGTTGGAATATAACTAATTTGAGATATAACAGTAGAAACAACCTTATAATATAAAGGTTGTAATATTAAACTGATAAAACATGTAATTTGTAAACATGTAAAATAAGGGGAAAAAATGGTGTAAAAAAAATAAAACTAGGCCATTTTTCACAGAACCCTCCCCTTAAGTTAACTATAGCTTAAATTTTTCCGTGATGCAGTGTTGTGAAAATTAACTGCTGGGGAGACTTGTTCCGATTCCGGCTCATTGTTGCACTCGATGAGTTTTATTGAAAACAATTATTTATTTTTGTTTACATTTGATTGATACCACTCGCGTACAATGTAACATGTTTGTCGCTGTTTGCAGAGCCACCACCCTCTTCACAGGGTGGCCAACCCCCCCGACGACGCCGATCTCCCCCGAGCGCCTCCTGGAGCTAGAGTTCCTGCGCACCTCGACCACCACCAGCACCTCCAGCACGAGCTCGACCACCACGACGACGACGACGACCACGACGACGACGACGCCCCGGCCCACGACGCCGGGCGTGTGCGGCGCTGACTGTGACCTGGCGGCGACGGTGAAGCTCGTCGGTGGAGCCACGTGGGTGCCAGAGCTGCTAGACCACAACACCAGGGAGTGGAAGGATCTCGCCAACGAGGTCGAGCAACAGGTAAAATAAGCATTCATGTTTTCGTTCGATCATTCTTTCAATTAGTACTGATTTGATGTAATTCCTATTCAATTATGAACTGATTTAGCCGTCCGCGGTGGTACGTATATGTTTAGGGCGCTTGTGCAAAGCGCGTGGAGGTGGGTTCGAACCTACGAGGACCCTACGAGGACATGGGTTCGAATCCCGCATAAGGCATGTTTTTTGTAATCGTCCTCATCAGGATTTCTACTCATCGTCTCGAATAGCCTTAGTGCATTAATCAACAAAAATCATCATGATCTGATTTACAAGGCGGGCTATCGTCGAAACTCGATATATTTACAACAGTTGTAGTTACTAGGAAGCTTTGCAAACGCTTTTTCAGGCGCGTTGTTGGATGAGCGTAATTTTTTAAAAACGAAAAAAAGCGTAAAATTGCGATTTTCATAAGAAATAATTATTCGATTACGCTAAAATTTCACACGAATATATTTATTCATAAAATTAGGGTTCTGTGAAAAAATTATTACAATCGTCGAAGAATAAGTCGAAGAATTTTTAAAAATAAAAATAAAATCGTAAAATTGCAATTATATGAGAAATAGTTTTTTGATTGTGCTCAAATTTCACATGAACATATTAATCAATAAAATTAAGGTTCTGTGAAAAAGTAATTACAATCGGATAAACCATGTAGGTGTTATAAGTCAAAGAAATAAAATTTAAAAAAAAAAATCGTAAAATTGCGATTTTCATGAGAAATAATTTTTCGATTGCGCTCAAAAACGTGGCAGTTCTAAGTTCAGAAATTTCGAAGGCCTCAAAAAAATTTCATCGCAATTGGTGTATCAGTTTAGCCGGAATCGTGTTAACAAACAGCCAAAAATTCCCAAAAAAAAACATTCCGGATTTTTTCTCCAGTGTAGTGAAATGGAATCTTCGCTTCGCTCATCCAATTAGAAGACACGCAATTTCTGTAATGTTTTAACCCTCTCAGACCTCCATATTTTCCGTGTAAATTGGGTAATTTTAAACAGTCTTTTTTTAGATTTTTTGATTGGATGAGCCCTTGATTGTAGCGAGCGTAGCGAGCGAAGCGAAGATTCCATTTCACTACACTGGAGAAAAAAATCCGGAATGTTTTTTTTTTTTTTTTTTTTTTTTCTTTCTGTATTTTTGTCTGTCTGTTAACACGATTCCGGCTAAACCGATACTCCGATTGCGATGAAATTTTATGGAGGCCTTCGAAATCTCTGAACTAAGAACTGCCACGTTTTTGAGCGCAATCGAAAAATTATTTCTCATGAAAATCGCAATTTTACGATTTTTTTCGATTTTTAAAAAATTTCTTCGACTTATAACTCCTACATGCTTTATCCGATTGTAATGATTTTTTCACAGAACCTTAATTTTATGAATTGATATATTCGTGTGAAATTTGAGCGTAATCAAATAATTATTTCTCACGAAAATCGCAATTTTACGATTTTTTCCTTTTTTAAAATTACGATTAATTAAAAAAAATAAGTTAATTTTTTATTTAATTTGATTTAATTTTAAAAAAATTTCAACAAAGTTCTGATTTTTTCACAGAACAACAGAAAATCCGCAAAACACATGGCAGCTCAATTCACCAATTACGCTCATCCAACAACGCGGCGGGACTTAAGCGTTTTCCTAGTTTTTATGGAATTTTTGGAATTTTTGGATTTTGAATAAAAGCTACATTTTTCGTTAAAATGAAAATTCTATGTGCCTACCTCAACTAGTTTTTTTTGAGCTTTTTTTTGGATTTTGTGTATCTCAAATACCTGCAAGACTAGAGATATAGCCTATCAAATTTTCGGGGCAAACCAGTATTTTCTTGTTTTTAGCTGTTTTTTGCAGATGTCTATTTTCAATCTTCTCTACCACTAGGAAAACGCTTAAGTCCCGCCGCGTTGTTGGATGAGCGTAATTGGTGCATTGAGCTGCCATGTGTTATGCGGATTTTCTGTTGTTCTGTGAAAAAATTATTACTAAGTTCATTTTTTTTAAATTAAAATAAATTAAATAAAAAATAAACTTTTTTTTTTTTTTAATAAATCGTAATTTTAAAAAAAGAAAAAAATCGAAAAATTGGGATTTTTAGAAGAAATAATTATTCGATTGCGCTCGAATTTCACACGAATAAATAAATTAATAAAATTAAGGTTCTGTGAAAAACTTATTACAATAGAATCAAGCATGTAGGTGTAATAAGTAAAACAATTGTCTTAAAAAAGAAAAAACCCACAAAATTTCTATTTTCATGAAAAATAATTTTTCGATTGCACTTAAATTTCACACGAATATCTTAATTCATAAAATTAAGTTTCTGTGAAAAAATCATTAAAATCGGATAAAGCATGTAGTTGTTATAAGTAAAATAAATTTTCAAAAAATCGAAAAAAAATCGTAAAATTGCGATTTTCATGAGAAATAATTTTTTCAATTGCGCTCAAAAACGTGGCAGTTCTAAGTTCAGAGATTTCGAAGGCCTCCATAAAATTTCATTGCAATTGGAATATCGGTTTAGCCGGAATCGTGTTAACAGACAGACAAAAATACAGAAAGAAAGAAAGAAAGAAAGAAAAAAAAAACATTCCGGATTTTTTTCTCCAGTGTAGTGAAATGGAATCTTCGCTTCGCTCGCTACGCTCATCCAAAAAGTACCATTCGTACTATTGGCATGGGGATTTTTTTTAATTCACAAAAAAATAGGAACTAAATTGAAAAACCCTCTCGCATTTAATTCGAAAACTTGATGTCCTCGATTGTGACACAAGGCCTGAGAGGGTTAAAGCGTAACAATTATTTAGTTACTAACAAGGCTCTATACCTGTTCTTGCTTATTCATTTGAACCGCTAAATATTACCTATATATTGAGAATTTCAATATTAGCATTTAGGTTTACACTTCAAACTACTTTTTCAATTATTTAAGTCATTGGACTTGCGTATTTGTTAACTTTGGGCAGCAACTTTGTTGTATTGTCCTCTATATAGGGGCTACGGGGGGAGGGGGTAAATAAATTTATAATTATAAAGTTAATTCTGGTCTTTCTTCTGTATGCCATCTCATTATTTTAAAAAAAATCTTCATAATAAGGTGAATTGGGTTTATTTACTTCGATATTGTGTATCATTTTCTTCCCTAAAACAACGTTTTCCACCTTGCCCCGGTTCGGTCTTTGCACGTTGGCCAAATGACTACTCGGCCATTCATTATACAACCAAACCAGTCATGCTAATAGATTACACTTTTTCTGGTAGGCAGTTGTAACGGAATTTACGCGGAACTCTTGAAGGCTTATAAAATAAACACCGTACAAAGACAACAATCGGACAAGGTTCCAATCCTTTCGCTTATGTGGTCACTCGATGCGGTATTCGTAACGAGACAAGTCTTATAATCTCGCTATGAACTCGTGCGCGTTATCTTTGTCATACTAAAATAATGAATGGCGTATATTTTATGAACACAGCACCTTCTGTTACTCCCACAACAAAAACCGATGTTATTAGCTTAGTTGCCGTCCTTGGGTGTCTGAATTCCAGGCTATTTCCTATAGAGAAAGTGCATGCGGTGGCGGTACGTTACCTTTATAACAGTAATCTCTCATTCACGGAATGTTTACGACTTCAACCTTTGACTCGTGCAAGAACGGAATTCCAATTATAGCACATAAATATCACGTCATATTTGAAGGTGAATAAATAACGCCAAGTCGATAAGTCCGTTGAGGTAATCGTGGGGAGTGTCGACGGACACAGAACAAACAATCATTTGCTGAGTTTGACCTTACAATTAACATTTAACACTGACTGATTAATGCTATAAGTTACGAATGTTGGACTTCAGGTCATGGCCTGGACCCATGTATGACTGTAACAATTTATATTTTTGGAAACGTATAATTAATTATATTACGATTTTCTAGCCGTTACGCATTGTGATTATTTTGTGAATTTAAACTTCGGTAATGTGGGAAAAGAAAATGTAATACTCATATGGTCAGGGGAAAACTGAGTGATAATTATTAAAATTACCTGATATGCTTCAAGTTTGTTTGTTTGGTGTTCATCTTATATAGCCTATCGATAAGTTTCTTTCATTTTCGAAATTTATTTAGTACTTATGAATTACGGCAAATGATTTAATTGGATGAGCGAAGCGAAGATTCCATTTCACTACACTGAAGAAAAAAATCCGGAATGTTTTTTTTTTGTATTTTTATCTCTTTGTTAACACGATTCCGGCTAAACCGATACTCCGATTGCGATGAAATTTTATGGAGGTCTTCGAAATGCCTGAACTTAGAACTGCCACGTTTTTGAGCACAATCGGAAAATTATTTCTCATGAGTCATGAAAATCGCAATTTTACGATTTTTTTCGATCTTTTAAAAATTTCTTCGACTTACAACACCTACATGCTTTGTCCGATTGTAATGATTTTTTCACAGAACCTTCATTTCATGAATTGATATATTCATGTGAAATTTGAGCGTTATCAAAAAACTATTTTTTACGAAAATCGCAATTTTACGACTTTTTTCGATTTTAAAAATTTCTTCGGCTTTTTCACCTACATATGCTTTATCCTATTGTAATGATTTTTTCACAGAACCTTAATTTTATGAATTAATATATTCGTGTAAAATTTGTGCGCAATCGAATAATTATTTCTTATGAAAATTTCAATATTACGATTTTTTCCTTTTTTAAAATTACGATTAATTAAAAAAATTAAAATTTAAGTTATTTTTTTTTAATTTAATTTAATTTTAAAATCTTCAACTTAGTAATGGTTTTTCACAGAACAACAGAAAATCCGGATAACACATGGCAGCTCAATGCACTAATTACGCTCATCCAACAACGCGGCGGTACTTTAGCGTTTTCCTAGTAATACTGCATTTACAGAAGAAACAAAAGCTACTACGAAATGGTGTAAGGTTATTCCGACCTTGTATTGCCGATGGATAGCGTCACCCGTCAGTTTTGATTTAAATTACCGATCGCTGGTTGGGAATTATTCGCGCGTCGATATCGTCAGGGTTAGGTTGTCTTACTGAAAATCAGGTCTGACTCTGGGTGGGTAGAATCTAAAAAAATATATAATTTATTTATTTACATCAATACGTCAACATCATTATACAAATATTTAAAGATTCATGGAATCGGGCTACAAGAACTAGATTGGAGGAAACAAATACTATTAAACGCCCCAAGTATTGTGCTCGTCGAGCAATAAGTAAAAGCTAAATCAACAAAAAAGCTATGCGAGCAAGACGTTGCAGCCATCCAGTATCTGAAGAATATATTAAAGGAACACTAAAGGCGCATTTTGATAACCGTAAGATATGAGAACATTTGATTGCATTACTGTGCCTCAACATCACGCTCATCAAACGCTGGTACAGACTATCTTTGGAGGCATTATGCAAATTGAAAAGATGCTACACAAGAGTGAAACGCCTACATTGAGGGTATTTCGACCCCCGAGAGCAATCTTGCTACAAAATCTATATTGATACAAATGATTCTAAATAAAACCACCTCGCTTTTTGTTAGGAAGATGTTTGAAGGACGAGGCATACGCATATATTAGTAATTTTTATTATATAATATAATGGAATTTAAACAAGCTCGGGAATAGGAATACCCAAAAGAGGGTGCGAAGCTCTTCACCGAAAGATCGTCGAAAAAGAATACAAATAAAATTCGTATTTCAAGAGTCCAAGTCTCGTTGTTTCTAGAGGTGTCGAGTGTAAAGAAGGATACACAAAGAATAATATTTCTGTTTCGACATTCAAATGTTATTGAAGGTGGAGGTGCAGAGTATTTATATGTGAAGTTTAGGTAGGGTTAGCCACCCCATGATCCCCAGGGCCATAAAAAACAAAGTATTTTTTATCATTTGATGTCATGTTCAGTTTTTATTGCTAAACGTGACACATGCACAGATGTGATGTACTGATAGACTGACCGACAGAAAAATGATCCATAATATAGTGAAGCTGCTCTCCCTAATATTAAGATGAGATAGTTCGCTTTAATAGCGAACGTAAAAAATAAAGTTGAAACACTTGCAATTATTGTATAACCAGTATGGTATAACTTTGTAAACTGCACAACGGTTGTGTCGGAATCTCCTAAAGCTGTAGGTATAGGCATACACAAACTTAACATTAGTTGGAAAACTGCACCACCCAACTTATAGACAATATTTAGTGTCCATAACACGTTTAATTAATTGCCACACAGACGAAATTTCTATTTTCTGCCACTGGCGAAATGTATTTCATTTTATAAAGGAACGAACTGTTTTTAATTTCCTGTATATCAACTATCAATGTTGTAGCATTTATCTATAAAGTATAGGGATGGGACGTTTAAACGTTTAAACGTGCATGTGGAGTTTAAACGTTTAGAGATTTCAATAAACGTGTAAACGTTTAAAAAAATATATATTTTGTTTATCACTTTTGGAGCCTATACGCACACGAACACAGGCTATGGGCCGGGTCCCAGGCTGCTAAGGTCGGTCATTCATTAGTACAAAATTACGATTACACCTACCTAAAATTAATTTTTTTTTAAAAATTGAAAAAGGATAAACGTTTAGGCTATTAAACGTTTGTAGATTCTGTCGCTCTATTTTCATTCAAAATCAATAATTGTTTTGTATTTGCTTTTGTTCAAATATAAACATTGGGGTATAGTTTGGATGAGCGTAGCGAGCGAAGCGAAGATTCCATTTCACTAAAAAATCCGGAATGTTTTTGTTTGTTTTTTGTTTTTTGTATTTTTGTATGTTTGTCCACACGATTCCGGATAAAGCGATACTCCAATTGCGATTAAATTTTATGGAGGCCTTCGAAATCTCTAAACTTAGAACTGACACGTTTTTGAGCGCAATCGGAAAATTTTTTCTCATGAAAATCGCAATTTTACGATTTTTTTTTATTTAAAAAAAATTTCTTTGACTTATAACACCTACATGCTTTATCCGATTTTAATGATTTTTGCACAGAACCTTTATTTTATGAATTAAGATATTTTTGTGAAATTTGAGCGCAATTGAAACAATATTTATCATAAAAATCGAAATTTTACAGGTTTTTTCTTTTTTTAAACAATTCTTTGACTTATAACACCTACATGCTTTATCCGATTGTAATGATTTTTTTGCAGAACCTTTATTTTATGAATTTATATATTAGTGTAAAATTTGAGCGCAATCGAGAAATTATTTCTTATAAAAATCGCAATTTTACAATTTTTTTTAACAATTACGATTAATTAAAAAAAATTTTTTTTAAAAAAAGTTAATTTTTAATTTAATTTAATTTAATTTAAAAAAATTCAACTTAGTAATGATTTTGCCACAGAACAACAGAAAATTCGCATAACACATGGCAGCTCAATGCACCAATTACGCTCATCCAACAACGCGGCGGGACTTAAGCGTTTTCCTAGTATATGGTAACAACGACAGCTGACCTAATTTCATTTCCTAATTTCAGCTCTAACTCTAGCATAGCTTACGTAAGCAAAATGTTTTACTATAAAATGACGATGAATAATGATGAGTAATATGTACCATGTAATATTTTTAAATATCACCATAAAATGTATGTATTTTTTATAGCTTATAGTATGTTCTGTAAATGACTGAAAAAAAAGTCAATTCAATTCAGTTTTATTCGTACTGTTTTGATTTGTTTACAATTTTTCTTATTATCTAACATAAAAAAACAGTTACGTACCGTACAGAGTAATTTATAATATTTGGATAACATAACAGTAATGTACTGGAAAGAAACAGTCTGAAGGATTCGTGTTAGGGCAGTTTTTTCAATTGTTTTGTGAGAGGCAGGACGAGTAATTTGTACGTAACTGTTACATGGGCTTACAAACAAATGTGAAATATGATATATAAAATGAGATATAACAATAACAACCGTTTTAAGCAACTATTATAAAAAAATGTTCAGTATATTACTATATTATTGTATAAGATGAGATATAAAATATAAATATAAAATTAAAGATAAATCAATATCAACCCCTATTTCCAACTAAGTCGGGTAGGGGGTGGGAGGGTCCCACCACATTCTTGGCTCCACGGGGTTATCGAAGCCGGCTAGCCATGCCTGACGCTTCTCCCACATCATCTTTTTCTTCCCCTGCGTCATCAACTTCACTTTCTTCCTCTCCTCTGTCTTCTTCCTCAGGGACCTCCACCAGTTTGTTCCATGTTTTTCGTTCTTCCCAACATTTTTCTTGGTTAATCCTTTCCCAAGCTGCATTTCTCTTTTTCAAATCCATTGCTATAACTTCTTCCCATCTCAGTTTGGGCCTCCCTCTTTTTCTCTGTTTGTTTCCTGCATCTTCTTCATACTGTTAAAATAAAAAATAGATATAAGTAGCCTATATGATATAACATGATATTGATACAATACAATACAAAAATGTTCACTAGGCTACTATATTATATTCTATAAAATGAGATATATAAAAGTTAATATCAAAATATAAATATAAGATCTAATATAAGATGAACATACCAATATACAAGGTAATATGATCTGTGTACTCTATAAGGTAGCATTGACTGTACCGTTTGAGCTTTTGTAAAAATATTCACTACTATATCTTTTTACTTATAATTATTAGGCCCTACTTATAATGGTTAGAGTTCTACTACCAGGTTTATGATATTTATCTTTGCTTTGAAGCCAGTTTTTCACTCGAAGTTTAAATTGATATTGTGAAGTTGCACTTTTTGTTACTCTCTAATAGATTAAAAACAACTGGGAATGTAGCTAAAATGTCTTTGGCCGATCTAGGACCTACTTTGTTTCCTTCATTATGGACACACATTTATATTTCATAACACTTAACTTTTATTCATTCTTTTGACTGGACTGTCCATGTTTATAAAATATCTGTGGTTACACAATAACTCTCACAATGCATGGAAACAGCTTGGGGCATCCGAGTGCTAGGGATAAACGTTGTTTACTGGACGCTTCATTTCCTAGATGCTCGCCTGTGTGTGTAGCCTACGGGGAAGGCTTGAAAGTACACACAGACGGGAGGGAAGGAGCGCCTTCCAAAAGACAAGCACGTGAAATTGAATATTGTTCTCATAAAGGATAACTTAGAAGAAACACATTCGTTTATTTTTGGAAACGTGTTACCGTTCAAATTGAACCCAATTTATACATTAATTTCGAAAATTCCATTGCGGTCGGTGTGGAAGTTTAACACACGTCCACTCCCAGGGTCGATAATGTGCCCTGTCTATCAATGTCGAGTCTCTGTTTTTTGCCCGTACAACGTAACAACTAAATACGACTGAAAAAACTTTGCTTTTCACAATGAATTCATTTCAAGTTTATTTGTTTTTTTATCGTCTGTCCTATTCAGAAAACAAAATAAAATATCGTTGTGTTTTAAACCGTAACTAGGTCAACATAATCCAGTCTGATAATTCTTCTCTGTGCTAATAACATAAGCACATAACATGACATAATAACATAAGACTACAAAGAACACGGGTAGACAATGAAAGTAAATGTAATTTCTTCAAATTTCGCGAAAAATATTAATAACTACGCTGCTAAGCAAATATATTGAATGATATTTGGTTGTCCATAAACCCCTTGACATTTATTTTTGTTGATGAATGTAGGTCTAACTTTATTCCAAAGATCAAACAGCATTAAAAATTATTCATAATACTACTAGGCCTTATAAATAAGTTTTCTTTGAGTGCCTTACTGTATAAAACGTCATTCTTCGTTTAATATCATTCTGGTGTAATAACTGTAGCTGTGAAATGGGAACTATAAGG
This sequence comes from Sweltsa coloradensis, assembly GCA_024449915.1. Lineage (NCBI taxonomy): Eukaryota > Metazoa > Arthropoda > Insecta > Plecoptera > Chloroperlidae > Sweltsa > Sweltsa coloradensis. The sequence goes on from JAMZAV010001199.1 coordinate 220,431, forward strand.
GTTTAAATGTGTGGGAGCGGAGAGAGCTTATGAAAGTTAATTACATTTCTCAGTCTTGGAAATGTGATTTTAACATTTTAATCTAATTTTTCTTTGTCTGCTTAAAAGCTCTCAAACGAGCAAGAGAGAGAGAGAGAGAGAGAGAGAGAGAGAGAGAGAGAGATAAATAGAAACCTAAATGTAACTCCCATTGTGCTGTGTTTCAGTTGGACGCAGTATACAGCAGTTCTCAAGAACTCAGTCGGTGGTACAAGAAGATAAGAATCGATTCTTTCAGGTAAGAATATTTATTGTTGTTTGTATAATGTATTACTAGTGTTTAAGCTTTTCAGGCTAAGCAAGCACATTTATCTGTAACAATTCGTCCCAATTCAGCCAGTTGAATGAGAAAGTACAAGATTTTGGTGGAGGTGCCGAGTTCGGGCTCGTTCCGAAACCTGTTGAACACAGCACGGCAAAGCATTACATATCCGCTTTTAATACGTGTAAAGTGACATACGCATTACATTTTGTAAAGGCATATAAATAAATGCGATTTAATTATTTACAAAGAAGTTAATATGAAATTTAAGACAACACGCTATTATCGTACTAAGAGCTCTAAAATTTTCCAAACTTCAACCGCCGCAATTAAAATTTAAAAGTTCGATGCGATAGTGATTGTTTGTGCCCCTTTCAATATGATCGTGCTTTTATATCACCCTCATTGTGCATCACGCGGGAAATAATAGTGGTGTAATGTGTAGGATCTTAGGTGTTCTTCATGGTGAAAGTGACTGTTATTGCACAAATCTATTATATAGATAGATATAGGTTATTGAATTGTGTTTCATCGATTATATATTAAATTTTAAAGGCTCAACTATAATTAAGATTTTATTATATGATAGTGTTTTGTTGTTCCCTTTTATTAAACTAGAGATATTTAATTGTGTATAAATCAATGATACTAAAATTTTCTTAAAAATTATATATATCCTGTTGGTCTTTTGCATCTAGCTGTGCGTATGCGTATGTATGCTTAGGAAGAAATAGGACATATTTGGCACTTTTCGTTCGTTCTTCTTCAAAATCCAAAACCGTGAAAAATAAAAAACAATTTATTTTACACAGTTGAAATTAACTTTTTGTGTAGAGTCCTTCATTTCCGCTTCCGTGACAAGCATCTGTGGTGTCAGTCAGCCGAGCGAGAAGGAATTTACCTACAAGACATGTCCTATAGTTATGCTCTTACTAAAAATGTAAAATTTAAATTTTAACTCTTAGTTTTCGACTCAATTTTTCGTAACTTTTACAATGACCCGGCACCTCCACCAAAAACGTTTTATTTCGCGTGTCGTGTGTTATTAACTGATGATGAGACGGATGAATCAGTGATACTGATGGTCAATGATATCTTACTCTGTATTTCACGTATCAGCGATGTGAATAAGTCGGTCCGCACCTACACTTATGAGACTGTAATAGAACAGGTAAACATAAATTATTTTTTTATTTTTTTATTACTTTCTTTCTTTCTTTCTTTCTTTCTTTCTTTCTTTCTTTCTTTACGTTAAATTTCATACAAATATAAATAGCACAGCCGCAATCGCATTATAGTGTGTCTAGGTAACAATGTACGTAAATAACATGAGACCCGGGATGCGGTGAAATTACCCACATTGCACATGCACATTCAGTGCAATTGCGTTCAGTGCTTTGGATGAAAAACAAGTTTTGTGTCAAGTATAGTTTTATGGAACTATTGAGTAGAAAATAATCAGAGGAAGTTTGTGTTCAATTGAATTAGGAATGTTCGAATAAATTGGCCTAATGATTATTTCGCGATTTGTTTACGTGTATGCCCGAAGACACTACTTGAGGTGTGCGTCTAGCTTGAGTATCGTTATCATTAACTTTCATGGATTTATAAAACAAGTAATGACACGTTTATTTTTGTTTTCTCAGTACAGATCGAAATGTCGAGACAAAATTAATTTTATTGCTGCAGGTGAATTCCACACATCCAAGCGCTAGACTATATGCTTGTCTGTGGAGAGCCTCGACGTGTTTTATTGAGAAGCATTCTGACGTTCTCGTCAAATATCAGAGTATGGATTTGCAACATCTAGATTTGATGTTGTTGCCTATAGTAACCTGTTGGTTTCAGTTAGAAGTCATCCGTCTTGCTTCCCGAGGACGAAATATTGGATTCCAAATGCCGTTAAAATGAGAGAAGAGATAAAAATACTTCTTCCCTCGCTATGGTGGAAGCCCCGGGCATTTTATTCGTGTTTCAATATAAGGCTCTACGTCATAGTATTGACATTCATGCAGCGTGCATATGAAGATAAGAGACGGATATTTGTGAATATGTTGATGAAGGAAGTAGAGGTAATTCGGTAATGTAATTTTTCCACATTTTATTGAAGGACGCAAGTGAATCGATATCTTTATGCGAGTTTTTACCATAGTTTAAATATAAAACACCAAGGAGAGAGTTTGATATAGGCCTACGCACTCGTCGATCCAACACTCATATAGGCGTATTATGTGTTATGTCATACCATGGACTTAGAATAGTAACTGTCCATGGTCATACTTCCTCGAAGAGCGGTCGACCACAGCCATATTGTCCATGTTCAACTGAGAAGATGTGATAAAACTTTGCAATCATGTTGCAATTGCAATAAACCAATATACAATACACACAATATAAAATTTACAAACTCATTAAGGTGACCAGACGTACCGGTTTGACCAGTACAGTACCGTTTTCAGTACACTTGTACCGGTGTCCCGAGAGACTCATTAAAATGACGTTTTTGTATTGGTTTGCAATTTTGGAGAGAAAGTGTCCTGGTATTTTCTTAACTATACCGTGCATGGAAGGATAGTGTTTTACTTTAAAAAATACACTCCTCTGATAAATACTAATAGTAAAACAAAGAAATAGTTCTTCCACTTCCAAGAAGATAATTCATTCTCTAGGGGTGTGCGAGTATTATTAATGATTTTGGTGGAGGTGCCGGGTCGCGCACGTGTGTGAAAACGTAAAAATCGTTGGGCCTATATATCTTTGGCGCTACCTTACCAATGCTGATAACTTAACCATAATAGTAATCTGAGTCTTTTGATACACATTTATAAAGAAAATGTGTATATCAAGCATCAAGCACAAAATACACAAAAATATTACATGAAAATGTTGAAACAAACATTATGGTGACCTATTTTTATTATTTGTGCCCAAAAGTAGTTTAAAACTACCAAAATGAATATATAAAAAAATATGTCACTATACAATGTTGGTTTCAACACTTTCATGTAATATTTTTGTGTATTTTGTGCTTGATGCTTGATCATAAAATGATCTAGAGAGAGGTTTCATTTTTAGATCAATTAGATGTTACTCTGCCTTCACGTTTGAAGCCTATATTTAGACTAACATCAATAAACAAAATTAATATTGTTCATATTGTAAATAATAAATATAGTCAACAAAGAGCAAAATGGTGAAATTTAAAAAATAAGACGAAGCACTGGGACTCAAAATGGACTTGATAGGCCTACTAGAGTTATTTTAAGTACTCGTTTCGGACTCAATTCGAACTCAAAAACCAGGACTCGCACACCACTAATTTACAGTCATTATTTGCATAGATTTTGTTTATAGATAATGAAAATAAAAATGTATGAATCACACAACTGAACTACGTTTTTGATTAATTACATACCTACACCTTTTATTTCGTTGTAAAGACAAAGTGTATTAAAAGTTTAAACCATCCATATTATACAAATTAAATGCATTTTTATATTATCTTTATACCGGTACTTATTGATTAGGCCTTCATTAGTATGATGCCCCAATCAATACATTATTATCTGAATGTTTGTATTTTGTTTTGTACTTTCATCTTTGAACCACTAGATAAAGATTTTATGACTACAAATATGTACACATTACTACCATATTTAATCATATGTTGATGTCAGAAAGCTATTTTCTGGGCATTTGACACAATCTTTAAAAAAAATCGTCTCTGGCGGCTCGGGGTTCAACCCCAAACCCCGAAATGTTCCGTGGGGTATACATAATATGCTTACACTTTAGTAATTGTCCCGGTTTGTAACTTCCAAAATATGGTCACCTTAAAACTCATGAAAAATCCCATCAGTGACATAAATGCACTGGGGGATCCTTTATTTTCATTCGTCACATATGTAAAACCAAATGTATAATATAATATCATATCATATCATAATCAAATCATATCAAAGTCGTATCATAATACAATCCAAAACCTAGATTGGGCAATTTGCAAGCAAATAGTTCTTACGACAAAAAAAGTTCTAAACATATTGCCATGTTGTATTCAGCACGAACATTCAGGATCGTATTTCGACCGTTTGTCAAAAATGTTGTCTGAAACGAAAATTCGGGAATTTAGTGCCCGATAGTGGAAGATTTTCTGAAATAACGTTCGATGTACGATTTTTTTGGCAGACGGTACAAATAAGAATTGTGTACCTGCGGACGAAAAATTCGTACTTCGAACGTATTTCAGAAAATCGTTTTTTCTTACAAGGAGGTAGAAGGCAATGATGTACAGGAAGAATATTAAAAAACTCGTCACTCGAAATTATAAAGTGTAGCACCTAGCTCAGTATTTACACTTTTGTCCCCAAAATCGCGCTATATATATGTGTGTGTTATGTCGTGTTATATTAGTCTCCCTCTAACTTGGTGGAGGTGCCTGGTTTAACAAATTCATTTATTATTTATTATTTATTTAACATCTATCCTATTCAGTTATTGATTGATTGATTGGATATTGCTTAACGTCTCATATTTATGCACTTTGGCTAATCGAGACGATGAGTGGTGATAGATGAGGATGAAGTATGAACAGAAGGGAGGAGGGGAAACCCGGTACCGGCACGTAGCCTACTCCTTTCGAAAAGTACCAAGGGGACCAACGGCTTAACGTCCCATCCGACAGGACGATGTAACTTTGACAGTCATATAGGTTCCTCCACTAACCCGGACTGCCGAGCAGACGTCGAGGAGAACGAAGCCGTTACACTAGCTTTCGAACCCTCCATCTGCTCTAACCAGCGGTATACGTGAGTTTCAGGGTAGAGCGGTCACCCACTCTACCCATGACTACGCCCGATTCTGCTTAACTTCGGTGTTCGAGTGGGAACCGGTTAAACGAGCTCGGCTAAACCGCTGGCTCTATTCAGTTATAAAAACTGATTTACAAAGGAGGACAACTAAATAAATCTAATTACATAGATGCAGACACAACAATGAACTACATTTAAGTAAATATTTGAAATAGTAATATTACAACAACAATGCAATAAAACACAACAATTTTGGTAACAAATAAAAAGGATATTAAATGCAATTAATTAATAAATCAAACATAAAAAAGTGTTTTTTTTTTTTAAAGAAAAAGGAAAAGAAAAAGAAAGAAAGGAAAAAATAAAGAAAAAATCATTAAAAAAGAAAAAACGAAAAGAAAAAAAAACTGATTTATTAGACGATCCCACTCAAACGAATATGAGGTTTGCCAAAAATCAGGAACGGCATTAAATATAAAAAAAAGCAAAAGGAAAATTTCCCGTTTCAGTAGAGCTCCGGTCCCTTGACTCCCAGGGTTACCAGAAACATTCTGTGTCACCCTTGTTGAAGGGCAATGCCAACAAAAAACGCACGTCAATCAGATCAACCATTTCGGTCGGGAGACCGGGGTTCGATATCCCGCTGAGATGGGTTTTGTAATTTCTGGATTGATTTAATCCATATAATATGGGACGTGTTTTGCAGCATAATAATATTGTGTAGTGCTGGCAGCGAAGTAGAGTGAACTACCTACTTCATAGAGTTGAGGGGAGTATGTGTTGTGTGTTACAGTGAGGGCAGTGTGCTCGTCGACTACTTCATCGAACTGAACGAAGTTGCGCAGAGGGTCGACACGCAGGAGATCAAACAGCTGTTCCACGACAGTCTTGCGCCTGCGCACGAGTCTGACGACGACTCGACCAATAGGACGCTCACGCTCGGGGGATTCCAAGTAGACCCCAAGTTTACAGACTTCATAGGTGAGTGACTTGACCTTGACTTTCATCATTAAACTGTATCATTTTATTTCACATTAATTATCTCATTGCTAGCTATATGTAGATCTCATAAAAACATTCTAGGGCACTTCCCGTACCGCCCACAATTAAGCACAAAACATAGCTCACAGAAAGAGGTCCGAGTGCCATTGCCAAACGGAAAACTCAAGTAAGCTCTAATGTAGAGGAAAGCTAAATATTTTCAGTCTTTAAATGTGTTTTATTATTTATTTATTTTATTTATTAGTTATTTAACGTCTATCCTATTCAGTTATAAAAAATGATTTACAAAGGACGACAACTAAATAAATCTAATTACATAAATGCAGAAACAACAATAAACTACATTTTCGTAAATATTTGAAATAGTAGCATTAAAACAACAATGCATTAAGCACAACAATTTTGGTAACAAATAAAAATGATATTATATGCATTTAATGAATGAATCAAATATAAAAAAGGGTGGAGAATGAAAAAAAGAAAAGAAAAGAAAAGAAAAAAAATTAAAAAGAAAGAAAAAAACATTAAGCATGTTTGGTGTATTTTAACAAAAAATGAATACATAAATTGATTGGATGAGCGAAGCGAAGACTTCAATTTCACTGACCCCCCAAAAAATTTAGCTCGGTTGTTTTTTTGTTTTTTTGTTTTTTTTTTGTTTTTGTTTGTTTTTTTGTCTGTTTGTTCGCACGATTCCGGGCAAACGGCATATGCGATCTTGATGAAAATTGAAGGGGACCTTCGAAATCTCTGAACTTAGACGTGCCACGTTTTTGGGTACAATCGAAGAAATATTTCTCATGAATATCGCACTTTTACGATTTTTTTCGATTTTTAGTGCGATATTTTCGAGACATTTGGGCCGATTCTGACCAAACGGGTAGGGCTACAACGTTCATTTTTCACATGGACATTAAGGTAATGGTGATGTATTGCTTTCTGAAAGAAAAAGTTGGAAAAGTTAGTCAGAATCTATAGAAATAAAGCTTTTAATATAAGTTTTTTGACTTTTAGTGCGATATTTTCGTGCCATTTGGGCCAATTCTGACCAAACGGGTGGGCCTTCAACGTTCATATTATACATGGACATTGAGGTTATGGTGATGTAGTACCTTTTAAAAGAAAAAGTTGAAAAAGTTAGCCAGAATCCATAGAAATAAAGCTTTTAATATAAGTTTTTACGGTAATAATACCAATTGACAGGTAACAAAAGAAATTTGACAACAATCACTTACAATGCGTAGGTAGCAAAACAAAGCACTTGCAAAAGTAAAGATATCCCACGCAAACTAAAAACTTTAAAAAGCTCATCCATCAACGCGGCGGGACTTTAGCGTTTTCCTAGTTAGAAATCAACATCTCAAGAGCATTCAAGCATAGATTTAAGCTTAATAACGAACCTCGTGTAAGGTATAACGCATTATCTTTAATTTGCCAATCAGTTCTTTTTCACGAGAGGATGTTTTTTGGATGAGCGAAGCGAAGACTTCAATTTCACCGACCCCCCAAAAATTTAGCTCCGTTGTTTGTTTTTTTTTTGTTTGTTTGTTTTTTTTTGTTTTTCCGTCTGTTTGTTCGCTCTCTACCGGGCAAACGGCAAATGCGATCTTGATGAAAATTTGACACGACCTTCGTTTTCTCTGAACTTAGACTTGCCACGTTTTTGGGTGCAATCGAAGAAATATTTCTCATGAATATCGTACTTTTACGATTTTTTTGATTTTTAGTGCGATATTTTTGTGCCATTTGGGCCAATTCTGACCAAACGGGTGGGGCTACAACGTTCATATTTTACATGGATATTAAGGTTATGGTTATGTAGTACCTTTTGAAAGAAAAAGTGGAAAAATTTAGCCAGAATCCATAGAAATAAAGCTTTTAATACAAGTTTTTACGGTAAATAATACCAATTGACAAGAAACAAAAGAAACTTGACAACATTCACCTACAATGCGTAGGCAGAAAAACAAAGCACTTGCAAAAGTAAAGATATCCCACGCAAACTAAAACCTAAAAAAGCTCATCCATCAACGCGGCGGGACTTTAGCGTTTTCCTAGTAGATAAAATAACATGGGCAATATAGGGCTAACAAGCAGCGGGAAGTGTCCTCTTAATTAATAAAGGAAATATATGTTTAAATAATACAATAAATACATTTTAATTGGATGAGCGAAGCGAAGACTTCAATTTCACCGACCCCCAAAAAAATTTAGCTCCGTTTTTTTTTTTTTTTTTTTTTTCCGTCTGTTTGTTCGCTCTCTACCGGGCAAACGGCATATGCGATCTTGATGAAAATTTGACACGACCTTCGTTTTCTCTGAACTTAGACTTGCCACGTTTTTGGGTACAATCGAAGAAATATTTCTCATGAATATCGTACTTTTACGATTTTTTTCGATTTTTAGTGCGATATTTTCGTGCCATTTGGGCCAATTCTGACCAAACGGGTGGGGCTACAACGTTCATATTTCACATGGACATTAAGGTAATGGTGATGTATTGCTTTCTGAAAGAAAAAGTTGAGAAAGTTAGCCAGAATCGAGAGAAATAAAGCTTTTAATATACGTTTTTTGACTTTTTGTGCGATATTTTCGTGCCATTTGGGCCAATTCTGACCAAACGGGTGGGGCTACAACGTTCATATTATACATGGACATTAAGGTTATGGTTATGTAGTACCTTTTGAAAGAAAAAGTGGAAAAATTTAGCCAGAATCCATAGAAATAAAGCTTTTAATACAAGTTTTTTTACGGTAAATAATACCAATTGACAAGAAACAAAAGAAACTTGACAACATTTACCTTCAATGCGTAGGCAGCAAAACAAAGCACTTGCAAAAGTAAAGATATCCCACGCAAACTAAAACCTTTAAAAAGCTCATCCATCACCGCGGCGGGACTTTAGCGTTTTCCTAGTTTAGTGTACATAGTCAGTTACAGAACAGATTTTAAGTGTGGCCTCGGATTTAAATCCTTTTCGAACCACTTTTGTCAACGCCGACACCCAATGAATGAATAATCGCCAACCATTCCAGCTACCGAGTACCGATCGTAATTTCAATTAGGAGTGCTGGCTGGCACGAATCACTCGCAGATGACACCAGCATAGGCAAGGCTTGTTCGCAACATGTCTATACCATGTAAATTGTGGATGTTTAATTTTTAAATTAGAAGATAAAATTAATCTTTCTAATGGCTGGCACCAATCACTACGCTTCATTCCCCAATCTACCGCATAAGTTCTGCACTTACTTGAGTGTCTTGTCTTGTCCACAGTGTTACAGAAGCAAGTGCTGCCAACTGTTGGTTATGCAGAGGACGACTTGTTCCTGCCACAGTGGGCCATCGCGGGGATAGTCATCGGCTTGGCTTCCCTCCTCTTTGTCATCATCTTCGGAGTCACTGTCGTAAGTATCAGCACCGTAGTTTGCCAAGTTACTTAGAAGAAAAACAAAAGTGTGGAGGAAATTCATGGAAGAGAGACCAGACAAACTGCTAAAAATGGATGTAATTCAAAAAAATACCAAATATCAATTTTTATTCCGGGATCAGAGAAGACAACAAATTGACAGCAGATGTAAATGGGTCAAGATATGTACATAGTTTTAAAATTAAAATGTCGAGAATGGATAATTAAAAATAGAGAATAATTCGTAATATTATGTGTGAGTCTATATGAAAAGACAAAATTGTAAATTATTATGTGACAATAATGTATAGTAGCAATATAGCTAAATAATGTAAATAAATGAATGAAGGATTCGTGCTCGATGGTAGGTTATATACCTTTGTGCCTCTTTCGCCGGAGGTGCGGATGAGTTTAACACACCACTAAGTCTTACAGAACATTCATGTAGACGATGACTTAAGAATTGTCTTCGTCATATCATATCAATGGCACATATTTTTCGTATAGGCTACAGTAATGTCTTATTCTGGAGATGGTCTGCAAGTTTTTAAGTTAGCTATATACAGAATTAACTACGTTTATTTCAAGATCCATTGCAGCTATTTACAAAATATGTCATTAATCTATTGTAAGCAGTTTACTCAGGGCCGTAGCCAGGGTTATAAAAATTACCCGGGTATGATTGGATAAAATACAATGAAGGTCTGGGGGGGATGCCCCCAGCCAATGCGGGTCCGGGGCGCACAGCCCGGAAATTTTTTTCGATTCTAAGAGTGTGATTGAAGTGTTTTAACGAGTTTTAGGCATGTTTTTTTTTTATAAAATTTCGTTGCTGGTGACTAGTGAGATGGTTGTGAATTGTCATTGCAAACTTTTTAATTTTTATTACAATATTCTATGATTTTACATTGGATTTCTTCATTTGTACAAAGACATTTTAAACTTTCATTATTAATGAGTAATGACTCTAGAAAGTAGTCCAATGATGGCATATTAACTTATCGTCAAACTATTTTTTATATGACAATTGACACAATCATTCAATCAAATTATGTAGAGGATTCATTCTTCTAGAGTATACTCTATTCTATATAAATAATTGTTCACTTACAGTTACGAGCATGTCAATTAGCTTTCTGAAATGCTAGGGGCCCTAGGGCTATCCGCCTGTGTTGTGTTGAGTCCCAACGTTGCAGAACGTTCAGGAAATCAGAAGTAAAATGTTGTAAAACTATTAAGTCGTCATTCTATCACAAAACTCGAAACAACGCCAAACACAATTCACACATTAGTAAAACCAATCACTCGATCACTCACTGCACTGCTCTTACTCTTCTTCACTCGTTCAGAAGTCAGAACCACACTGAACCTGCATGAACGGAAAGACAGGGTTAGGGTTGTATGTACTCGTAGAACACAAAAATGTTGCCATCTCGTCACCAAATGGATTGACCATTTCTTGGAATTAGAGATGAAATCGTGTTTGGTGGCCACAAATCGTTTAGGCATGGATTATTGCATTGGTCAAACAGAGGTGGGTCAGGGGTCTATTATATCTACAAAGAGACGTGTCGAAACAGACCACGTTGTAGGCACCACAGTCCCGTTTGTCCCCCCCCCCCCACCCGCCCAACCATCGCCGCCACCACCAACTCAAACCTTTGATGTATTGTACATATTCGTCGGCGTGCGTAGCGAAAACAAATAAATCTTTTTGCATTTAATTTGTGGTTAATAACATGAACAGTAGTATTATCAATTCAAAATGGACTACTCCAGATTTTTTACCCGGGTATTTACCGGGTTACCAACCCCTGGCTACGGCGGTGAGTTTACTCTTATAATCAAGTAAAGTAATAGGCCTAGTGTCATTACCATTCTTTAAACGATTCAGACCAATACACTTTGAACTTATCGGTATGGGAAACAATTCGCAAAAATAAAACTCAATTTGTTTGAAAAGTACAAGGCTCAAATGTTTCCGTACAACAGAAATTTCAAACAAATGTGTGTAATATGCCTCATAACAGAAGTATATTATGCGTGTATACTCTTGATTCACTCAATATATTGCCACTATCCGACGAACGCAAATAGATTTAAGATTATTTTTGAAATTACTTTTCCTTACCTTGTACTGTTCTAACTACACTATTTACTTAATAAAATAGTTTTAAGGTTCCAGTATCATGTTAACCATTGCTGATTACTACATGCTCATCTAGACTGTGGTTTGAATTGAAGCTGTATAAAAAAAATAGATATTTCGATGCGATATCGACATGAGGGAATATTTTCGAATAAGAATAAGAATAACTTTACTCAGCGTGACGTGCGTGCATATGGTACATGTATAACTGTATATTTGGGCTCTATATAAAAATATTAAAAACATGGTACAAAATATGTGAAAATTAAAACTGGGATTTTTTCCAGAATACCTATGTAAATGCATTTTACGTTGTAAATGCGTAAGAAAAATGGATTTGTTTTAAGTTTTGTTTGCATGCTTAATATGGTGGAGGTGCCGGGTAGGCTTCAGTAAATTCGTCCACTTTTGAGATTATTCATTTATTTGGGAATAAGTTCGTATTTTTATATTTTACACAAATAATAAAATGTCGATTTACCGATATCGAACATTTTCGTGTGATACCGATAATTTAATGATATGTCTTAGCCTAGCCTTAGTTTTAATGAAATGTTGGGGTGTATGTATTCACAGCAAGCTTTATCCAACAGCTGGTGGGCGGCAGCGAACGCTCCAAGAAGCGTCAGCCACTTCCACTGACTGATATCGTGGCATCAGCTCTGAGTGATCTCGACAATGACCACATGGAAAGTCTTATTGGAGATGATTGAAAGTAGTGTGATGAGCAAGTCAGGCACTGACCCATTCCCCACCCTTGTCTGCACAATATAAAAACCATTCCAGCCTGTTGAAATTATGTGTGTCTAGCTCCATTTGACATGACTAGTAGACTTGATCAAGTTCCTGTCAGAGTGAATAAAATCTAATATCAGCTATAGGCCTAAAAATTACATTTTTGATTTGAGCAGTTTGCATGTATATTTAAATTGTCATTGTAACAGATGAAAAGCTTCTTTAGAAATGTTCTCTGAATATACATTAATACAAAAGTAATTTCAAAATGAAAAATAAATGTATGTTATATATACCCGTAAAACCGTAACACCAATATTTTTTTAAGGATTCGACTGGTAACTTATCTGTTCACTTCCTTAAAAGTCGGAAACGAAAACATTGTGTTGAGCGGTTGCAATATGCTTGATTGTTGTGTTTTATTATAGAAGAATGCAGAAATACCAATCTGATATTGCCCCATCCATTGAAAGAAATATCCCCAGTGAATCCACTATTAGAAATTGTGCTTGGTAGAGCTCAATGAAAAGTTCAACAAAGTTTTCACGTTGCATTTTGTCCTGCAGCTGGTGAACCGCAGTAAAAACAACAAGAAACGAGGCCCCACTCCGCTCACCGAGGACATGTTGAACGAGTTGAACAAGAACCACATGGGTGGCCTTGAGAACTACGCTGCCGACGATCTCTACAACATGGAAGACGTTTGGAACGATAAGAACTACGACAAGCTGCCCAAGAAGGTGTGTAGTTTATGAGCTTGCAGACACTGTCGACGTTTTAATTCATTTTAGTCCTGTGGTAAAAATAACTAGGAAGCTTCGCAAACGCTTTTTCAGGCGCATTGCTGGATGAGCATAATTTTGTAAAAAAACAAAAACAAGCGTAAAATTGAGATTTTCATGAAAAATAATTTTTTGATTGCGCTCAAATTTCACAAGAATATATAAATGCATAAAATTAAGGTTCTGTGAAAAAATCATTACAGTCGGATAAAGCATGTAGGTGTTATAAGTCGAAGAAATGTTTTAAAAATCGGAAAAAAAATCGGAAAATTGCGATTTTCATGAGAAATAATTTTTTGATTGCGCTCAATTTCACACGAATATTTAATTCATAAAATTTAGGTTCTGTGAAAAAATCAGTACAATCGGATAAAGCATTTAGGTGTTATAAGTCAAAGAATTTTTTTTAAATCGTAAAAAATCGTAAAATTGCGATTTTCATGAGAAATAATTTTTCGATTGCGCTCAAAAACGTGGCAGTTCTAAGTTCAGAGATTTCGAAGGCCTCCAGAAAATTTCATCGCAATTGGAGTATCGGTTTAGCCGGAATCGTGTTAACAAACACACAAAAATACAAACAGAAAAAATAACATTCCGGATTTTTTTTCCAGTGTAGTGAAATGGAATCTTCGCTTCGCTTGTTACGCTCATCCAATTATTAAACTGAAAATCACAGAAACTTTGTAAGTAAACTAATTGGTGGATTACGTGGAGGCACCGGGTTAGAGAAAAATATTATGTACACCGAGTTAAAGTCAATTAGGGAATGTACTCAACTTCAAAACTTGTACCCAAAGAGTTGATCAAGAAATCTCCTCGATTAATATACTAGTGAGACTCGCAACATTAGATGCACCTAGACGTGCAAAAGATGGGTTATGCTGTTGGCATCTGATGCAGACAGTTTCACAGGTTAAACTAATCACCTTGTGTTTTTTTACCTGAGCACAGGCACACAGAAAACACAATTAGTAATACTTGACATTAGTATTAATGTATTATCTACACATATTAGTGTAGATAACTTAACTTGAAGATAACCAAATCCAGCTCAAGCTCAATTCTTCTGCCTGCAACACCTCTCCGATTTCTTCCTCTTTTCTATAACCAAACAGGCTATTTCTCTTGAAAGTCTCCTAACAAGATTCCCTACTTTTCTCTTGGTGTTTTTACTTTTGCCTCCTTTTGCAGCTTCAAATTATTATTTTATTGGAATTATAACTTTTTACACTTTCATTTCCAAGCTTAGATCGTTAGATCGAATTCTTTGACTCTAATCCGTGTGTGCAACTCACTTGGTAGTTCATACTCCTTCAAAATGCACTTAAATTATCATTGTTAGCAACTAGGAGTAGAAATTAGTATACCGTGTAATTACATTCATAATAATGTGATGTGAAATTGATTATATTTTATCATCATCATGACCTACTTTTTACCCAATAATTCGAATTGTGGCCTTATGTTTTCAGCGCTCGTCTGGTTCCATCCAGGAGAACAGCATGTCCAACCTTTACGACAGCTGGCGCTCTGAGTGGAATGGACACTACTACAATGCTTACTATGGCAAAATCCAACGGTGGTGGTGGAGGCGGGGGTGGGGGTGGAGGAGGCGGTGGGGGGTGGGGGTAGCTCCAGTGGGTATACGCGGCGGCGTTCTGACTACGATACCAACTTCTGAGCGCAAATGAGGAAAACTTAAGCTGTCGAGCAAAGTGTGTCCCGAAGGTATCACCTCAAGACACAGATCTTACAGTCGGGTGCAACATAATTCAATAGGCAGACAAGAAACAATTATTTCAAACTAATTGAATTTTAATTTCTTATCTGTAATGTTACCGAGTCTATCGTTTGCACGACTGTAAAGTGCTTGATCTAGTCAGCTCGTCAGCAACCCCCCCCCTCCCTCTCCAACACGTATGTTGGTAATGACCACAAGAGGTATTCTGTGATAAGAGTAAATGAAGGGATTTCATGTGAGCAGGTCATACCACATCCTATCGCCATTGACTGCACAAGTTTTCAATACCCTCCCTAACTCCTTCCAAGCCATGTGTATCATAAATACTATGTATATATTATTATGTATTGTTTTGTCTCTATATTGATACAAAGAATATTTTATGTAAATATAACTAAGGATAGAAGTATTAATAAAAATTATCGATAATTTCTTTGTATGTACTTATTATTATAAAAGTTCACGGAACCAAAATTTTGGATTGCTTTTTAATTATTGTTTTGAAGTGAAAATATTGGAAATAAATCCAATAATATCATGTAATTATTTATTTGTTTCTGTAAAATTGATGTTACTGTATCTTGGGACTGTGCAAATTGAAGACCACTGAATTTTATGTAGATAATGTATTAAATACAAGTTTACCATCTTGCTATATGTATCAACGTAGTTAATGTGTAGTTGTTGTGCACAATATCGTATCTCTTAAGTGTACAGTTAGATCAGGTTCTAAAAACTTCTGTACTGTATTGAAGTTTCAATGAAATTATTACTGCATGTAAATTACTATGCTATGCATTCCTTCCATGACATATTTTTTGTATTATGTATTTTTATTTTAGGTAATTATTGCCATAAAACAAATTGACAAATCCAGGGTAAAAGAGTAATGTAGAACAGAACAGTGTAATAGTACTAAAAATATATTTTTTTAAAGTGTACAATTATCACCAGTGGGTGTGACAAATCTTTGTAATATTGCTCTACATT
Source organism: Sweltsa coloradensis (assembly GCA_024449915.1). NCBI lineage: Eukaryota > Metazoa > Arthropoda > Insecta > Plecoptera > Chloroperlidae > Sweltsa > Sweltsa coloradensis. The sequence goes on from JAMZAV010001199.1 coordinate 236,351, forward strand.
TTGTTGTATGTAGGCCTACTACCATTGAATATATCATCAAAGATAATATTGTTTACCATACATACTTCATAATATTCTTTGTTGTTTTTGTAGCTATAGACATACTGTACACATACTGTTTGCCATTCTGGCTATGCAAAAAATTTACCGGCATTTAACAAGAACATGCAGGTTTTGTTAACCATCAGTATGTATCTGAAATTGTTTTTCACAAGATTAATGTGAATATTTAATAGTTCTGCTTGCAATTATGTTGTGTCTTAGTTCAATGTCAGATAAAAGTTCTTTGCTTGTTATTTCAATGTATACTCAGATTAAAATTGTACAAAAATTCAAAATATGGTAGAAATACTATACAACTATCAATAAAAAATATATATATATATATTTCTGACTCCTGTTTCCAACTTGAGTTAGGTCAGGGGGTGGCTATAGCCACCAATTTTCTAGGGCCTTTTATGAGTGAACACCGGCTTGCCAGGCCTGTCATGTCCTCTTCAGGTTCACTCGCACTTCTTCCCACCAGCTCACGCCATCCACTTCTGTCTTCCCACAGTTTTTCTTGCTTCGACTTCTTCCCATTCTCTCCTCTTTCCTGTATATCATTCCTTATCTGATCTTTCCACTTCTCTCTTGGTCTACCGACTCGTCTTTTAACTTTGTCCCCACTTTCAAATTCTGTCCTTGGAATTCTTTCTTCTCCCATTCTTCTGACATGTCCATACCATCTCAACCTTTCTCGTCCAATTTTGAATAATAGCTTTTCAACTCCAACTTTTGTCCTGATTTCTTGGCTTCTAATTTTTGTCTAACTTCGATATTCCGGCTATGCTTCTTACGAATTCATTTCAGCTGCTTGAATCCTACTTGCATCTACGGCTCCTAGTGTCCAAGTCACTGAAGCATATGTAAGGATGGGTAGATAGTATACCTTGTACAATAACACCTTGCATTCATTAGGGAAATCCTCGTTCCAAAGTAACTTCCTTACTTGCTGATAGAAGGATTCTGCCTGGGCCACCCTTTTACTGATCTCACTTCCCATCTTTGCCTCTTTGTGATAATGCTACCTACGTACGCAAACTCTTCTACCTCTTCCAGTTCCTCATCTCCAATTTTAATTTTCTCTCTAGTTACTTTACTTGTTCCTTTCTTTCTAGATTTTCCATCACAATAGTTTTACTTTTCCTACACTGATCTTTTGTCCAAATTCTTCTGTTACAAGTTTCCACTGCTTCACTTTTGTCTGCACTTCTTCAGCTGTCTCTCCCCACACTAGGATGTCATCCGCATAAATCATTGTCCTTGTGCCAGTTGCCGTCTCTGGTTCCACCTTATTTAAAATTTCGTCCATTACTATTGAGAATAGTAATGGGGATATTACACTGCCTTGCCTTAGGCCAGAGTTAGTGTTGAACCACTCAGTATTTCCATGGTTTGTTTGAACACAACTTGTACATTGTTGGTACATACTAGTTATTCTCTCGATCATGCCGTTGCTAACACCCTTCTTTTTTAGGCACTCCCACACTTTTCCTTGGGGCATGCGATCATAGGCTTTTTCTAGGTCTAAAAACACTATGTGCACCGTTTGTCCTGCCTCCCATCTAGTTTCCATGATTGTCGCACTGCGAATATCAAATCAGTGGTTGACCTTCCACTCCAAAAACCCATACTGCTCTTCCCTTAGCTGTGGTTCTATTATTCATTTAATCTTGCTTGTATTATTCTTTCATATATTTTAGCTCCTGGCTCATTAGGGTGATGCCTCTGTAGTTTTTACATCCTTCCTGTCACCCTTTTAAAAAGTGGGACAATTACCCCTTTTCCGCCAGTCCTCGGGAACTGCTTTCTGTTGCCAGGCTGCTTTTACCACACGGTACATCCATTCACCCCCTGCTGGTCCTGCTGCTTTAATCATTTCTACGTATACTTCATCCACCCCTGCTGCTCTTCCGTTCTTCATATATCAATAGCATGCCGTACTTCTTCTCTTGTTATTTCTACCTCCTCTTCTTCATAGTATTCTTCCAGTTTTTCCGCCACAGAGATGTTGATACTTTCATCACAGCCCTGATTTTTGGTATCATTGAGTAGGTTGGAGAAATGCTCTTTCCACAAAGCTTGTATTTCACTTGGTTCTTGTGTTGGTTCTCCGTCTTTGTTTTTAAGATAATTTGGGCGTTCACTGTCTGTACGTTTTTTTTTGATCATACCGTACAACATCTTTTTGTTCCCATCAAAGTCAATTTTCAGTTTTTCAGCCAGCTTAACCATTGTTTTTTGTTTTCTAGCTTGACAATCTCCTTTACCTCATTTTTTGTTTGTTCATATTTCAAAATATTTTCAATGGAGCGGTCTTCTTCCTTCTTCTTCCATGTTTCTTTCTTCTGTTTTACAGCAGCTTTTACATTTTCGTTCCACCATGGTGTCTCTTTCAGCTTTCTTTTCCCACTCACTCGTCCACATAGTTCTTCTGTAATCCTCACTAGTGTGTTTCTTAGAGCACACCATTTTTCTTCTACATCTTTCAGGTATCCTTGAGGTATTTTTTCTTGTATTTTCTTTCTAAACAGCTCTCTTAGTTCTTCTTCTTGTAGTTGCCATATCTTCAGCTTCTTGGTCCTGCTTAGTTTTGTATTTTTCCCCGGTTTTTGAGCTTTTATTGTTGCTACCAGTAGTCTGTGATCTCCGTCCAAAGCAATGCTGGGAATAACCTTCACGTCCCTAACTACCGGCATCATTTCTTTGCTGACTACGATATAGTCTATCACACTCTCAGTCTCCCATCCCAACCATACCTAGTGATCTTGTGCTTTACTTTCTTCTTAAAAATACTATTTGCTATGACTAGAGAGTTTCGGCTGCACATCTCCAACAGCATTTCTCCTTCCTTGTCTCGTCTCCCATACCGTGGGCCCCCAATACGCCATCATATCCTTTTTGGTTTTCCCCTACTTTGGCATTCATATCTCCCATGATAATTACTCTCTCGGAGGTTATTCCCTTTCTATCGAGTCCATAAAGGATGCCTTCTCGTCCATGGGTCTCCCTACCTGAGGAGCATACACTTGGATTATATGGTCTGCCTCTTTCCTATCAGAACTTCCATCTTGATCATTCTGTCACTGCTATTTTTTATTTCAATAATGTCTTCTTTAATCTCTGGACTCACAACAATCCCAACACCATTTTTGCCCTCGTTTCCACCTGACCACCATATTTTATACCCCTCTCTAAGCTCCTTTGATCCCACTCCTTCCACTTGTTTCACTAAGCCCAAGAATGTCCACCTTCCTAGTTTGCATTGTATCTATCACCTCCTCCATTTTTCCATTAAGTGTAACAATGTTAAGTGTAGCTATGCTTATTTCACATCTTCTTTCCATTCTTTTCAGTTCCTTCTTCTTTTCTTTGACTGCTGCTAAATACTCCGGATCCACACCCGGGTTGGGTAAAAATCCTTCGTGGTAGGCCTAGTTTTTTCTGTTGTCGTCACCCCACACGACCTATTGTAAATGTCTGTAGGCTTTTGGTTTATTACTAATCTTCTTAGTTTTTCTCCAACTTCTTCTTCCCTTTCCCATTTACTTTGCCACCTCTGTCTGCCTAGGCCTACTCTTCCTATGTCAATAAAACTCACCCTTTCGTTTTCGCACACTTGTTCGATTTCCCTATTTACATACTGGCCAGCGCTGGTGGTTACTGCACACATATTTACACTTGCGGTTGGATATTTTACCTTTACTACCCTCAGCAGCCCTCTTATCTCTTCTATGATAGCCATTTTACTTTCTCGGTTCCAGCGGTCACGATTTCCTACATGTATTGTGACTGTTTCGGGTACCATGTCCTCTTCCTTGTAACTTTCAATTCTTCGGCGTAACTCTTCGATTTTTATTCCAGGATATGTCCTGGCCCGGTGTCCCGTTTCTTTACAGAATTCCCTAGTTATTCCTCCTCGGATATCGCCAACGAGTATCGCCTTTATAAGGCCTCTTTTCCCATTGCTGTCATCTGTCCCCGCCGTTGGCTCTAGTCCTAGGGCATCTAACCTGCTTCCTAGGCCTAGGCTCTCTCTGGTAGTCTTGTTATGCCTACATTATTTCTTTCAGTCAGTCTTTTTAGTCCTACTTCCTTTTGTTTATCCCTTTTTTCGATTTCGTCCCCTTTTTCTCCTGCCGTTTTTCCCTATTCTCAAACGCCCCCTCTCTTGACGCTTGTGTTTCCACGATGGGTCTGGGTTTCTAGGACTCGATTGTTGCCTAGTGCTAGGTATTCAGTAGTAGGCCTATGTGGTTTAATATAGTTAACCGGTTGAGGTTTGGGAGCTGCTTGGTGTACTATTATTCTTTGCTGTATCTCTTCCCACATATGGTAACTCTATTTTCTAACATTTTCCTTCCATCCTGTTCCTCCTCCAGTTTTTCTCCAACACTCACCAACCTCATTTGCGTTTTTCCCATCTTTGTTCCAACCTGGAATATGACTTTTCAGGTCCAAATGAATGTTCACCACCTCTGTTGTACATTCTTCCATGACCCCTTTCATGTTGATATACAATTTGTCTAACACGCCGAGGCCTAGGCCTACCTTTGCTACTTCCCTAGGCCTGTCTAGGCCTACCGGGTATCTGCCTTTCCAAACTTCTAACCTTTTCACTCAGTTCCTCAATATTTTTGATCATCCTGCTTATTGTTTGTTAAAGCCACATTTAACTTTTCCACTACACTGGCACATTTTACTGTGGTTCCTACTCTTCTTTTGGGTCCTTTTTATACCTGTTTGTAGGCCTACAGTCTTCTTGCCTAAGCCTAGGCTTAGGCTTGTCAATGTGTTAATGTTTATGCTCTCACCCAAGTCTAGGTCCAGAGGTCTGCTTGATGTTGATGGATGACTAGGGCTTCTTTCACTATCAAGTTCCTTGGTTATTATTTGCATCCCTGCCTTGTTCTCCGACCCCCTAACCTCACTTTTGCACCCACACCACCATTCACTTTTCTTCTTTCCTCTGTACTCTTTTCCGCTGACTCCCGCACATTTAAAATGGGCCCAGGTGGTGCATATAGTACACTGGATTCCAGATCGAACTATTTTCTCACACCTCCAGCATTTTGATTCCTCTTTTTGAGTATTTAAACCCTCCTTCACTGGTTTACCACTTTTATCACTATCCGCCATCTTTGTTATTGATTAAGATTATTCCGTGAGTGAACACTGAGAATGTGCTAATATGCAGCTCCAATTGCGTGCCAATAACAGATTTAGACAAGTCATTGCAGCTTTGAAAACTAGACAAGACTTATTGACCCGTACGGTACATGTTTTACATTAAATACGCATTTAGCTTATTTACAGAGTGCCACATAAAAGTCATTGAATAGGTAATGTCTGAATTTTATTTTTCACAAAAACATGGTAAAATATATATTCTATATTCTCAATTGAAACGAAGTACTTTTTCACACTTTTTTGTGCAAAGGGGGGGGGGGGATTGTTCCCCCTCTTCTCCCCCTTGGATACGCCACTGTGTGTAAATTTTATGTTATTTTGAATCAGTCAGGGAAGTATGATTCAATTGGTCAGGGAAATTTAACTTTACACTACCCCATGCATGCATTGTTATTACTAAAATTAGCTCTTAATCCGAGTCGGAGCTATAGGCCCTACACGTGTCACTCATTATGAAGAATCTGGTTGCTTTAGTCAGCAAATAGTCATCAGTCTTGTACAGGAACACACCATTCGCACAACTTTCCGTCAATGCGGCAGTCGGCTAACGCATTGCAGTCCTTGGCAACACAATTTGAAGTAAGCAGCACCAATCCCTATTGCCTCAGCTTCTTAGTAGGATCAAATGATGGGAGATTGGGAGAAGTCAATAATGTGCCTACTGAATAATGTTACATGACTAACTTGAGTGAGCAAGGATGCTCGTAGGAAGAGTGAATACTATGGAATGACTGTAAATAAAATTAATGTAAATAGTAGTTGTATTAGCATTATTGATTGTAAGACAATTTCATATAGTACACAGTTTAAGAATGATATTAAGCAACCAGTACGATATTAGTGTTACATAAAACAAGAAATATGGTAGGCTATATTGTTGGTTACAAAATGTCTTGTAATGTGAAACCAATATTACTAATTTTAGAATGTTTTGTTTTTAATGACGAATGCACCAACCTGTGTAATGTAATGAATAAAGATTACATGTATTTAATATTAGGCTATATGTTTCATAATTAATTTCACAGGCTGTATTGTATTACCCAACCTTCCAAAATTCTACTCACTCGTTAGCATGTTGCGAGTCATTTTTGATAGGTTACGACTTGCGAGTATTTAAGTGAGCGAGTGACCCATAAAATTGTATGTAGTCAAAATCAAACTGGATTATTACTATTAGATATAGTGTGGACCAGATAAGGTGGCGGTCGCCGAGGGATCGCAGCACTGTCGTCCACGCACTATGGCCACAGGATCGGCAAAAAGTAGATAAAATAACGGTCTCTAAAACTGCTTTCGGAGAAAAACACGACTATTTTAAAGCCAAGCCTTGCCCAATATTATCCTAAAAATAAAGTATTTACGAAGTGTACGAATAAAATCAAGACATTTTGATGCTCCTAAACATTGACATCACATCTGGCGAGGTTGGCATTATAAACAGCTGGAACTTTGGACACACCATGACCAACAAGGCAAAAAAAACACTTTCGTAATCGTGATTACTTAAAATCATTATTTCGCTAAAATACTGACTCTGTGGGACGAACTACTTTATTCACAGCTTATAAAATGTTGATTTATGTGATAACATGACCAAATACGGTAGGCCCTACCTAATGCCAGTTGTGTGTAAATTGTCAACGTTGGCGTCCGTGCTCTCGCTTGACCTTGACGCCCGCCAGCTTATCTGGTTCAACCTATATCACATAGACACTTGAAACTTGACTTGAATTTGATTGCAAGATATTTAATGGGCATCATAAGATCTGTAAATGTGGTTCTACCTGGAATCCTTTTCTAGCCCACGCAAGTTAGGATTTTAATGTGAGAGTAAGATCGGAAGGTATTTTTGGAGGGTTAGTCTTGCCAATCTAGCCCTATCTCTAGTCAAGTTTGCCTACATAAGTCAGATTGAATTTACCGATAATCTGCTCACCTAACAACACATTGTTTCACTGTAGGTATACAGGTTCAGAATGTTATTTTACAAACGTTTAGCTAATGCAGCATACCGTAACAACAAGCACTTAAAATCTATTTCTTTTTGGTTTCTTTGTGCTTATTTTTTAGAATTTTCATCTCTGGGACTCTATGTTGCTTACCTATGGTTATTTTTTCATTCATGTATGGTCGGAGAGGCTTCGGAATGAGAACAGTACCATCCTCCTGTTGATGCGTCTCTAGTAACGCAATAAGCATGCGTGGCACAGCACAAGCAGTTCCATTTATCGTGTGAGCATGTAGAAGAGCACTTGATGTTTTTGGTTGGTACTTAATATTAAGCCTACGAGCTTGGTAGTCTGTACAGTCACTGCAGCTTGAGATCTCGCCATATGCTTGTCTCCCGGGAAGCCAAGCTTCAATGTCGTACTTACGATAAGCTGGTGCTCCTAGCTCACTTGGGGGCATGTCCAAAGTTTTGAAATGAAGTCCTAATGACTGAAAATTGTTCTCCTGAATTCTTTGAAATTCTTCAAGCAAATCAGCAGAGCTGTCTTGGTCGGTTACACCAAACATTTCCACTTTGGTAAATTGATGGACCCTGAAAGAACAAGTAGACCTACATTTATTTCCATTTGGTTAAAAGATTTTCAATGCAACCATTACTAAGAAAATAAGAATTGTAACAATTAGACAAAGGTTTTCCTAATGTAAATTTATAACAAAAGAACTAATAGATTTATCATTAATAAATGTGATATACTCATTACTTTAAACTACTAGGTTATAAATTCAAATTTCTTATTTATTCAAACTAGCAATGAAGATGGGTTTTAAGGATTGATACTAAATTTCTTTAAATTCAATTTAAAAAAAAATACAAAATGGGTTTCTTAGACACAATAAAGTAGAATAGTGTGCACACACCAATAGTAATACAAAAATATGGAGCATGTCCCCCTTGATGAAAATTGAAAACCAACAAGTTATTAGTGCATTGTCATTGTAGCACGGTACTTTGAAAAGTTGCCCTATTCTATAGAGTAGAGTAGAGCTAATTTATTTGCTAGAGACCAATACACAGTCAAACTTTACATGCACTATCCTCTTTTGAGAAAGAGATATGAGGGTGAAGTGAGAACCCACCTAATTCTTAATATCAGTTAAACTAAAAACCAAGACTCTTAGACCGGGAGGATATAAATAAACACAAACACACAAACAATAAGTTCATGTGTTTTTGTCTATCTTAATAAAAGCATCTAGGTTATAAAATGTACATGGAAATGAAATGAAAACTATAAAACTAGTTCTAGGTCTAAATCATTTTTTTAAAATAATTAATAATAAATATTTGATACATTGAATAAGTAGGCTATATCCTATGTTATATGTTGATGAGGTTGATGAAACATAATGATGAAACATGATGTAGGCCTATGCAAAGCATATTATGGAAGAGATAAATGAAAAGAACAAAGAAACTTGCTATAGCATAAATATTTGGGTAGGTAGGTATACATGGCATAGGTATCTTACTAACAGATATTATTTTATGATGTGGACTGATATGAATATAGTAAATGTATACAAATAGATGTGGCAAACAAAGTAGATAATTGAGTTGCTGGTTACGGTTCATAAATTCATTTAGGGCATAATAACAAGTTTCTTTCAGCCACATATTAAGTTTTGCTTTGTAAATGCTCAATGTCTGGGCATTTTTTATATCAGATGGTAGTTTATTGTATTGGGACAAAGATAGGTGGGACTAGTGGAGAAGCGTGAAGTTTTGTGTGTCGGGAGATGTACATCTGAGTGTGCAATGAGTAGGATAGGAGTGTGTTGAGGAGTTGCGTGGAAAAAGATTTGGGCTGTTTGTTGCATACAAATTGTGCACATGCTTGTATCAGACAGTTGGTAAGAGTAATTATTTTAATGCTGGGAAAAATACTTCTACAAGATGTTTGCCAGAAAGCACCCACAATTAGCCAGATTGCGCGTTTTTTAAGGCAGAACACTACTGGCATGGGGTGATGCACCCCAAAAAAAAACAATGCATAGGCCTACATGATAGATGTGTGAATGGATGTGAGGATTTTCAGATTTTCAGTTCTTGCCAAACTCAAACTGCTATGTATCAATAACTATGTCCTTAAAGCGGGCTTATGCTTAAAAACCTAATATTCATATAAACTTTTTCGACAACTGCTATGAATCAATAACTATGTCCTTAAAGCGGGCTTATGCTTAAAAACCTAATATTCATACTACCCAACTCATGGGAGATGAGACGTGATTGGATTTATCCATGCGATCTTTCAGATTTGACAGCTACATTGCAGTCTTCTGTTGGATTTATGTCATGAAAGTCAACAGTCACAAACAAATAGCAGTTTCGTAAAGAATTGTTCTGTGGTCCCGGTAGCTTAATTGGTAAAGCTATGGCACGTTAAGCCGGAGGTTCTGGGTTCGAACCCCAGCCGGGGCAAACTTTTTCGACAACTGCTATGAATCAATAACTGTCCTTAAAAGCGGGCTTATGCTTAAAAATCTTGTATTCATATATATACATATATTTATGTAGGCTTTCATGGTCGAATGATGTATTACATGACATTTTTAGGTGTAGACCACGTACAAATAACAATAATTAATTAAAATAATAACTCATTTTGACGTTTCGTGGAGATTGCACCCCACTTTTTCAAAAAACTGTTTATTTATTAAACAAAACACATGTGATATGACAGTGGCGTGGCGAACTACTAAGAGTGATCGGTGCTACAATATTTTAACTATACCCACCCCCTACTTTCGTGGGCAACAAGGGGGTCTGGGAGCGTGCCCCCAGTTTAGCCCCGCAGGGAATTTTTTCAATTTTGATGATCCTAGAATGGATTTGGTGCGTTTAACCAACAATTAATATGATTTTATAGATGTTGATAGCCTCATTTTTATATAATGAAATTTTAATGAAATGGCTGAATTTTTTTCTGTTGAACTCATAAAACCAACGGTTTATCATTCTCTTTAGTCTTCCACAGTTTAGCCCCGCAGGGAATTTTTTCAATTTTGGTCATCCTAGAATGGATTTGGTGCGTTTTACCAGCAATTAATATGATTTTATAGATGATGATATCGTCATTTTTATGCAATGAAATTTTAATGAAATCGTTGAAAACAGTATGTTTTATTTTTAAATCATAAAGCCAACGGTTTGTAATTCTTTTTTGTCTTCCCCAGATTAGCCTCATAGGGAATTTTTTTAATATTGGTGATCCTAGAATGGATTTGGTGCTTTTTACCGGCAATTAATATGATTTATTAGACGAGTGAGCAAAGCGAATGAGGATTACTATTCAAGATAAACGGCGCTTATTCTGTGACTCTGTGCGTGTGTATGCTTGTGTGTACTATAAAAATCAGCCGAATCGCTGAACAGATTGCGCTTATGTTTTAATTGTTGAACTCATAAAGCCAACTGTATGTTATTCCTCTTCGCCTCCTCGTAGCGTCATTTGGGTCATTTGGGAAAAAATACACATAATGAAAGTAATCAATGAAGAATTTAGTACCTACAAGAGGAATCCGGGGGCCTTCCCATTTGAAAAAAAAATTGTATGTCCTAGATCGTTAGATAATCTGTGCATTTTGGAAATCAATTTGGTTATTTTGTTCGTTTTCTCCGTTTATTGGCAGAGCCATTATTTGGGATTTAGGAAAACTACTGAAACGCATAATAATGAAAACTAGGGGCTCCGTGGGCTTGCCCCCGGGAAAATGATTATTTAAGGTAATTTGGTACAAATCTGTGAGTTTTGAAGAAATACTTTGTTAGCAATATTTGAAGAGAAAAGATACGATTTTATTCTTTTACGGACAAACTGGCTGTCTCGATTTCATTGAAATCAATGCTCTTTTATCTAGAAATTGTACTGGAAATACTTCAATTCAAATAGGTCCAAGAATGTTCTTCTTATTGCATTCACGACGTCGATAATCCTGCTTCATAAGACGGTTATTTAAAAATTAAAACAGAAAACTCGATAATGTTCTAGACTTCATCCATGCCACCAGCTGTTATTTAATTTATAAATTCCTCAAATCAATCTATTCAATCAAATGAAATAAGTTATAGTATAACGAACGTGTCTATTCATTTAGCATTGTTGAATTGCTACCTGTTATTAGTTGAGTTGAGAACTACTGGATGAATATCCATCATGCATGTTGTCTGCACTTTTACTAAAAAATCATGATTCATGACAAACTTTTACAACAGTCCAGTAAAACTCTAAGGTAAGTAAAGAGCTGTAGCCATACAATTCAGTAGGTGTGATTATAACAATTAAAATAGTCATATAAAGTATAATAAAATATTATGTTTTATTAAAAAGTAATGGATGGGTGGGTCCCTGGGGGACCACCCACCCACCCCTTTTGGTATCGGTGCCTGGGCTCCGATTTGGTATGTTCGCCACGCCACTGTTATATGAAATGAAGATGCAAAGACTGCAACAAAGCTATATGAAAGATAATATTATTATTTAAACTAATGTGTTAGGTTTAATTAGTTCAAATAATAATATTATCTTCATATAGCTTTGTTGCAGTCTTTGCATCTTCATTTCATATAACATGTGTTTTGTTTAATAAATAAACAGTTTTTTGAAAAAGTGGGGTGCAATCTCCACGAAACGTCAAAATGACTTATTATTTTAATTAATTATTGTTATTTGTACGTGGTCTACACCTAAAAATGTCATGTAATATATATATATATTAGTACTTTAGACAGAAATTAAAAAAGTGACTACAACGAGGTTTGAACCCGGGACCTTAGCTTACCGGGCTATGCTCTTACCAACTAAGCTATGCGGCCACCAATTTAGAACTGTCTAATTTTTGGTCTGTTTTGTACATTGTTAATAACGTGTGTAGAGCAGATTGCACTGCCTATTAGACTGCACATGAAATTAACTTGGAGAAATACAAACCATCTCTGTAACCCTAGAGTTGGGAAATATGATGTTTAATCTTGGCTTTATAGTAGGCGACTATGACGCTGGTATGTTAGTACTTAAGACAGAAATTAAAAAAGTGACTACACCGGGGTTTGAACCCGGGACCTTAGCTTACCGGGCTATGCTCTTACCAACTGAGCTATGCGGCCACCAATTTAAAACTGTCTAATTTTTGGTCTGTTTTGTACATTGTTAATAATGTGTGTAGAGCAGATTGCACTGCCTATTAGACTGCACATGAAATTAACTTGGAGAAATACAAATCATCTCTGTAACCCTAGAGTTGGGAAATATGATGTTTAATCTAACCCCGGTGTAGTCACTTTTTTAATTTCTGTCTAAAGTACTAACATGACAAGCGTCATAGGTCGACTACTAGAAAGCCAAGATTAAACAATATATATACTATATGTTAGTACTTTAGACAGCCAAGTTAATTTTCATGTGCAGTCTAATAGGCAGTGCAATCTGCCCTACACACGTTATTAACACTGTACAAAGCAGACCAAAAATTGGACAGTTTTAAATTGGTGGCCACATAGCTCAATCGGTAAGAGCATAGCCCGGTAAGCTAAGGTTCCGGGTTCAAACCCCAATGTAGTCACTTTTTTAATTTCTGTCTAAAGTACTAACATAACAGCGTCATAGTCGCCTACTATAAAGCCAAGTTATAAAACAATATATATGGTAGGTAGGTCTACCAGTACACATTTACAGGCCACACACCTATATATTCCTCTTTCCTCAGCCAAGCTGGATGTTTCTGCGCGAAAACAACGACTAACTGCTGCATATCTCTTGGGTAGGTCTGATGAGGAAAACACTTGATTCATTAGAAAACCAGCTATAGCCATTTCTGAAGTTCCCGACAGACACAAGCCTTCTTCATAATGTTTTGGATCCATCATATAAACCTGAAAAATAAAGTACAAGTATGCTGAAGTGGATTCCCTATAATAAGTTAGTATAACTTGTTATCTATTTTATGAATGGTACATTACAGGTAAATGTTGTAACCTACCTGAGTCCTCTCTCCTTTTATGTTCATTCCACAACTCTCCACAATATTGCAGTGTAAAAGATCAGGAACAGATAACAGCAGAAAATTATGTTCTAGTAAATTTTTGACTGTATACTTTACTAGAGCTTGTTCCAAGTCGGCCAGCTCACCCATGAAATAATAACTTTTATGACCACTTAGGTTTCCAAGATTTTCAGTTCTTGCCAAACTCAAAGATTTAGCAATTTCACTAAATTCTCGTATTTTGTACTTGAAGATTGTCTTCTCTCCCACAATTTTAAGAACACGAGCATTTTCTCCGTTTTTATTCAACATACTGCATGACTTGTTAGGGATTTTTAATGCTTCATTTCTTAAATCGATTTGTATTTCATCAAATAAGGAATTATTTTCACTCTTTCCTCTAAGATTTTCTAGCTGCTCATGGAGTTCGTGAACACGGCCAATGTTACCAACACCTTTTCTGTTATTAATATTTGTTTCTATCTCAGATTTATTGGAATGATTTAATAAATATTCATAATCCAACTCTGGCACGGGGGAAACAAATTCAAATATACCCGCCTTTTCAGTGCTGAATGATGTGCTTACACGCGTGTTGGTATGTTTTGCAAGGCAAATGCGTATAATCCTCCACGGAAACATTGCGACAGATCATAAGATAGGAATGTTATTTCTGAAAATGACGCGAGAAGTAAATTGAAGTATTATTTACTGTAAATACCTTAATGTTTCAAGAAGTCCTTCACAAGAGACAAGTTTTCGCTTCCATTTTACCACAGCCTGTGCAGTCTGCAGTGTGCACAGAAGACATGTGTACATCTCGAACAAGAGGTGTACATAACAAAGGCGCTGTTAGAAGGCTACAAATCGCAAAGCCCGCAACGGGGTGTAATGTCATTCTGCCGGATTAAAAATTAACAGTATTGCCGTTATGTAAGTTCTTTATCCAAATTAATCTAATTATCTTAACTATTTGTAAAGGCCCTACTACTATTTCCCTAGAAATTATCTCGATTCCAAAGTGAAAGCTAAAATGAGTGTTGGGAAGGGCGCTCCAGGACAAAAGTGAGGTTATGTTAGCGCGTGGGTTACCCAAGGCCTTGGGGTTACCTAGACCATGGACTTAGAATAGGTTAGTATTCTAAATCCATGCCTAGACATTATAAACCCAAAGCCTAGGCGTACCTCCAGCCTAAACTAAAGTCATAAGCCCATTCCGTGGCAAAACAAATCGGTCAGAATGACTAGGCCCCTAAATTTTGTTTTTAATACTTAAAGGCCTAGGCTACAATTATTGTAGGCCTAGGCTAGCCTAGCCTTCATTGCATTGCTATGAGTAGCCTAAGCCTAGCCTACCCCTTTTACCATGGTAGGGTCTAGGCCCTATCAGTGAAGATTTGGTAACTGTCCATTACTAGGCCTAGGCTACCCTGGTGAAAAATCTTGGCAAGATCTTGACAAGATCTTGGCAAGATTGTATTGTAAGATCTTGTATTTTTCTTGCCAAGATCTTGCCAAGATCTTGTATAATCTTGGCAAGATCTTGTATAATCTTGACAAGATTGTGGTTGGTCTAGGCCTATTTATGCGGTACCGGTAGGCTACGCCTAATTGATGCAATTTCGATACACACTTTGCCACCTTATTAGATGTTTATCCGTGGCTTGTTAATCTAGGCTAGGGCCTAGGGCAAACACAGGCCTAGACCTTGTGCCCACCTTATTAGATGTTTATCCTTGGCTTGTTAATCTAGGACCTGTGAACAAGAACATAAAGCAAGTAGGCGTGCCTGCAGGCTAGGGCAAACACAGGCCTAGACCTATAGTGCAAGGCATAATACTTTTAGTCAACTGTCATCTAAGCCTACTACCTAGGCTACAGTAGTAGTTGTAAATACTCACATAGTCGGAGGTCTGTACAAGACATGGCAACTATATGTAGCTATTTAGCCTAAATGTGTATGTGGCCTTTTCTTACGATGTAGACCAGGTCTATTATCAACTGTCTACTCTAGTTCTAAATAAACTGAAACAGTGAGACAGCACAAATGCAGGCTTGCATGGCTTTGATGTAACTGTTAGTGATGACTGATGAGGTTCAAGATGCTAACACCAGGTGGCAGATTTTGACAAGATCTTGTTTAGGCCTATATCTTGTTTCTAACCAAGTTTTTGCCAAGATCTTGCCAAGAATATTCTTGATAAGAATCTTGCCAAGATCTTGCCAAGAATATTCTTGTCAAGAATCTTGGCAAGAAATAAACAAGATCTTATTTCAATGCAAGATCTTGGCAAGATTTTGACAAGATCTTACTTAACACAAGTTCTTGGCAAGATCTTGGCAAGATCTTACTTAATACAAGTTCTTGTCAAGATCTTGCCAAGAATTTTCACCAGGGTAGGTAGGGCGGTAGGCCTACTTGTGTAGTTGGTGTGACCCAACTTTTCAATACCGTTTTTTCCAACTAAAATCAACATAAACACTCACCATTGATGAAATAAGTCAAGAACAACTCATTGTGTACTACTTTATTACATTCCAGCACCAAAAATCTTAAAATAGAATCATCACGTTTTTGGTGTAACAGTAACAAAAAAAAATTCAAAACCTTTAACCTCGCTATTTTAAACGAAAGTACTTTTCCATTAAAAGTCATTTTCTGTTTTAAATAGCGACGTTAAAGGTTTTGTAGGTTGAGTAAAAAAAAAAAAAATTTTTTTTTGAAAAGTTGGGTCACACCAACTACACAAGTACCGGTAGGGCTAGGCTATAGGGCCTACCTACTGCTACATTTTTTTAAGGCTACAACTGGAGCGGGCAGGCCTGCGCTAGGCCTAGGGCCTATGACACATTAGCCTACTCTAGTTTAGCTACCTTAGGTTTTAACTAACTTTAAATTTAAGAAAGAATAGGACATTGAAGGGACGCCAACTTCTCAGATAAGACCGCGAAAAATCTCGCATCCGGGGGAGAGCGTGGGGTGTTGAAGTTCCCTCTGCTAGGCGGGGAAATGAGTCGAGTTGTGATAGTCTGGAGGTGGGGGATTAGCAATAACTCAACGCCTCGCTGCGACGCTGGTATGACCTTGTCGTTTGGCGGTACGCGGTAGGGCAAGTGGTGAGACTGAGATCGTATTTTTCATCGTCACTAGAACTATTGACGAACGTTGCGTTCACAGGATGTTTATTTAGTACCTATATTGTTGTTTATTGTGGGATCGACGGTGTTGATATAGTTAGTTTTTTGATGGGCAATCAAAATTAAATATGACTACTTTTTTCAAAACAAAAGGTTATTAATTAATTTATTTATTTCACTTATTGTGGCACGATCTCCGTGAAGTAACTAGTTTGTCGAGTATTGTGTTAAGCATACACAATTGCATAGTCATTTGTAGACTTACCTAACAATACCATAGAAAAAAGTGTTGATATCGTAAATCGGTGTTACAACATCACATCATGGGGAGAGGAAAATAAATAAAACGCTAACAAATTGAAAAGGTCGATGATTATTTAATTATTTATCAATCTCTTGATCACGCGCGTAGGAACGTTTTATAGCTGGCGGGGGGGGGGGATTATTAGCAGAATTTGTGGGCGGCAGCTGGGGTTCGGGGCAAAGCCACTACAGTTATATTGTCATGTTTTAACTGCACTCGGACTCTGTAAACGATCTTTTACAGCAACTATCTGCGGTCTAAAAACTCAAAAAAAGACGAAAAGTGGTCCTTTTAGAAAATTTCAACCTGATTTTTGTATGTAACGACCCCCCTTGCAGGCAAACATATTTGTTTTACCAAAGGTACTGTCGAATTTTATAAATGTAAAAGTGCATATTTGGCCCACTTTGAAATTCTGGAATTTAAAATTTTCTCACTTAGTTTTGCCCCCCTCCCCCCCAACTTTGGGGGGGGGGCATTAACCCCCCTGTCCCCCCCCCTGGTTCCCACCCACTGCTCTTTATGATTTAAGTTATATATTCTTTTTAAAAGCATTGAAAAATAAAAAATTTAAAAAAAATAATTTTTCACATTTTGATTGATTATTATGTATTAAGTAGGGCCCCAGAGCGGCGGTGTCTAGTCCCCCGCGGGCTCACGCGTGACTCCGACTTTTTTCTTTAGTTGCGTGAGTTGGGACTAAATGGAATTAGTCGTGAGTGATTGTGCAAGAACTTTTCCTCACGCTGAATCGTGACACGCGTGATTGGGGCGTGTCACGTTATCTTTTGGCTATCAAACGACGAATAAATACATTTTCTAGAAATTAGAACCCACCTTCCCACCTAACCTACACTTTACCCTATTTCAGTTGTCCTCTTCTCGCGGTTCGTGCAGTACGTTGTTTGCTATGTTCGGTCAGTTTATTTCGTGTGTGCTTTGCTCATAGTGTTTGTATTTGTTATGATTTGTTTTCAAGCTCTGTAGTGTTTGTTTGTAAGGTAGGCACAATAAACAAACATCATATTTCGTTGCTGTTTTAGCCTGTCAGGAATCAGGATACGTCGTAAGTAGTGCTAAAATAACATTGTAGACCAAAAACACATTCATTGTAACTTCATCTGAGTAAAGTCGTCACTTGTGCGTGACTGAATACGATGTGTGACATGGCGTGAGTGCGTTATGGAAAAATGAATTTTTAGCGTGAGTGTGCGTGAGCGTGTAGCAATAATATCCGTTGTGCGTGATGTGTGCGTGATTAGAGAATGTTCGCTCGTGATCGTGACCCTGCGTGAGTCAAAAGTCACTCACTGGCGCTCACCTCTAGTAGGCCCCTACACAGCAAAAGAAGAGTATAAAAGTATCCATGGTACACAGTACACACACAGTTTGTACTGTGCCATACAAAACATTGTATTGAAATTATAATCATCCTACATAAGTGTGAAAACATTGGAGAGGAGGGAATAAAATACTGCCAAGTTGATCAGTTATTAGTTATTACATTAGAAATCTGTTATTGCTTCCAAGTTTTATTTTATTGATACATACGCGTACATTAGTTTAAGTACACTGTATTCTTAAGATTAAGTTATATACTGATTTGAATAACGATTATGCGCATATATTATATATTATGAAACATTTTTACTACGAATAAAAATATATTATCCAAGCATTTTACAGAATCAGTTATCAGCCCCTATCCACTAATACAAAATGACTCACGCTAGCGTCTAGAAGGAATGTAATGTGTACAAGTAAGTAGTAACATACTGTCGAGTAGATACTGATATTATCTCCGAACCGAAAAAACTAAACCGAATTAGTTGTAGCATGTTATATTTGATCCGTCGTACGTAATGAGGGGTTTTCATTTCATACCTTTTATCTTCAAATAGCACTTTCTTTGCTTCAGTTAGTGTAGGATACACACGGTAGACTTTATTTGAATGCGCGGTAGGCATTGATATAGGCAATTGTCGTTCAAAATTTATTTATTAGCTTAGTCCAATACACTTGTAGGGTATATAAAATAATGGTTTGCTTTATTGACGACAGAGTTCCCTACTTAACTTTCATCGGTTACGCCCACCCATTCCAAACAAAAACAAACTTCAAGTGCATTGTGCCCCTCGTCAAGTGCACTCATATTGATTGATTGATTGATTGATTGATTGATCAAGGTCTTTATTAAGGCGGGATTAAAGCTAGTGAAGCCTTATCTTCCATCCAACCTGATTTGTACAACTACATATATCATTTAATTTATTTGTTACATATATATAGATATTAAAGTAAACAAAGAATATTTCATAGATAAGTGCAACAATTATATAAACAAAATACAATTTAAGCTTGAAACTTACCCTATATAGCCTAGTAAACATATTGGGAGAGTACGAGATTATAGTTGCTATGGAATGTGAGTAGGCATTGAAATACTCAACCCAAATCATTTGCAGAATGACCGAGTAAACCGTCGGGAATAGAAACATCTGTTTTCGATGGCGGGAATCGAACCTGTGTTCGAGCCCGTGACCCGTCATGTGCGTGAAAGGGGACGACGGACTTGTCACAGACAATTGTCTTTTAGGTTGTATTTGTGTCTGGGATTCAACTGCTTCCATGACATCTGAAGAGTTGTGGGTGGCTGGATTTGTTTGGTGGTAATTTATTATATCGGTATAGCCATCTGACTGCGAACATGTCAAGTTGGGTAATTTGTATTCTATTATCGATCGAAATAAAAACATCACTAGGCATATTGGCCAAATAGGCCCTACATAGAATTACCATGCAAATTAATTTTGTGCTAAAAATAAAACCCGAAGGCGATGTGTAACCAAAATGTTAATCATACAACAACTTCAACCTAAGATTGCGACCCGATATAGGCCTAATTTAAACAAAGTCCTAAGACGTAGAAAAATATAATAGCCTAGTTATCTCGAGGGTGCTGAGTGGAGTGGACACCACAAGTGGGTAACACGCGTCACATTTTGACTTTTTTTTTTTTAAATTAATTAATGTATTTATTTATTTATTTAACGTCTAGGCCTATCCTATTCAGTTAAAAACTGATTTACAAAGGAGGACAACATTTACAAAGGAGAACAACTTTTTAACTAAATTAACATCCAGCCCTTTGTAGGCCTACACACTCGTAGATGTAGAGTTGGTACCTGATTCATTAGTTTCAACTATATTGTGCGGTATTCACGCACGCCACGGGACTCTTAACGGTAATTCAATTAGTTTAGAACATTATGTTCTAAGCTCAATGGTGCAATTGTCCTTTAACTCCTGGTATTGATTGGGGAGGGGCACAAATATACACCTATATTCCCAATCAGTTTTTAGAAGATCATCTAATTTTTTTTTAAACTACCCGTCCATGGATTTTTTTTGACCTGTGACATCTTCTAGCCACGCTTCTAGTTTATGAATCATTGAAATAGGCATCTCATTTTCCCTCCTTTTTGCATAGCTTTGTATTAGCCTATCCCTCTTTCTTTGATCCATCTTGATGTAATTTGTAAATAGACGTAGATGGTAAAAAAAACGCACATGCCTTTACCTAGTAATCAACGCCCCGCGTGATAGGCCTACAGCACGTGTTATCCGACAGCTGTATGATGTTAGCCAGACGCACAAGTTCACTCGGGAGCCTCAAACCTCTTCTCGATCCCCATCCCCAAGACAACACAATACGTAACACATTCACCAAACGATAATCACCAATAATATGGTTATGATTGTTGCCGCCCTTACGATAGCAGACCCAGACCCTTCATTAATTTATTCGTATATACAAACGGCAAACCTTATTCGTCTCCGTTAGCGTAAGTGCATAAATATAAATATAATAGGCCTACTTAGAAACAATTCGTTTCCGAAAGGCTGCAAGTTTTAAAACCGAAAAGGGGATCTTGATTTCTTCTATTGTGTTATTTGTGTATTCGCCGCCAACATTGATGAATCCATCTGGTGTTCAAAACGCATCGTCGTTAGCACTAACTCTACATATGTAAATAAATCATATATTTTAAAATAATTTACTTGCACCTACATCACAATATTAATAGTTTATAAATAATTACGAATATGATAAATGAGGTCCGATCAAATTGATTAATCCCGCCAAAGATTCGTTTTTTTTTAAAAGGTAAATAAACAACATGGTATCACCACTAGCACTAAACACAATGCATAAAACATAAAAAAAGTATGGACTACTTACAACAAACAAGAACAATAAACATATTTTTATTTTTATAATACTTGGTGGGGAACAAAATAATATGATAAATGGTGTCCTTTATGCATAAATTTCCAATCCAATGCACCAAGGTTCTTGTCTCAAATCCCGGTTTCTTGGCCAGGCTTACAATGTGTAACACGATACTGTCACTTTACCTCCCCTCAAATTCCACAAAACACTCGCTCGAACACGAAACCGTCTCACGACTTTTTCGCAGCGCTTACGCAATCTAGCGGATTACAGTCGAACGAAACAACGCAAAATAATGCCTGGGAAAAAGCTTTTTTTTCCTAAACGGTTGGCAATAAAACAATTCTGTTGACTGGGTTGAAGAGAAAATTCATCAATTCAGGGCCATAGAGTAAAGTTTTCTGAAATAACGGGAGGGGGGGGGGGGGGGGGGTATTTTTTAAAGTTCCACGAAAAAGCTTGTGAAACAGTATTTTTGTAAAAATGATGCAATATTAAAAAATTCATGCTAGATAAATGTGTCTATTTTCTTAAAATCCGGCACCAGAGGGCTAGAAAACTTTCACAATTATATTGCTGAAGATTTCATGGCGATCAGTTGATAAACGGCCGAGAAAATAGCTATTTGCTGGAAGTCAACGTTACTTTCAAAATACTGCCTATTTTCACATGTCCTATATTCTCTTAACTAACAAAAACAAAACACCCGAGCTATTTTTCTTGGGGTAACGTAAGTGAAAAAAAAAACACAAAGTGAAATTGAAGTCTTCGCTTCGCTCATCCAATTGAATCAACTTTGATAAAATCATTATATATTACTAGAAAAACGCTTAAGTCCCGCCGCGTTGATGGATGAGCTTTTTTGTAAGTTTTTAGTTTGCGTAGGACCACTTTTCCTTTGCAAGTGCTTTTTGAATGCATTATAGGTGATTGTTGTCAAGTTTCTATTGTTACTTTTTAATTGTTATTATAAACCTGAAAAAACATATTAAAATATTTATTTCTATGGATTCTGGCTAATTTTTACAACTTTTTCTTTCAAAATGTACTACATCACCATTTCCTTAATGTCCATGTAAAATATGAACATTGTAGGCACACCCGTTTGCTCAGAATCGGCCCAAATATCACGAAAATATTGCAATAAAAATCGAAAAAAGTCGTAAAAGTACGATATTCAAGAGAAATATTTCTTTGATTGTATAAAAACAAAGTGTGGCAGGTCTAAGTTCAGAGATTTCGAAGGTCCCCTCCAATTTTCATCAAGATCGCATATATGCCGTTTGCCCGGTAGTGAGCGAACAAACAGACAGAAAAACAAACAAACAAGAAAAAAGAACACCCGAGCTAAATTTTTTGGAGGGTCAGTGAAATTGAAGTCTTCGCATCGCTCATCCAATTATTATTTTTGATTCATAGCAGTTGTCGTAAAAGTTTGCCCCGACTGGGGTTCGAACCCAGAACCTCCGGCTTAACGTGCCATAGCTCTACCAATTGAGCCACCGGGACAACAGAACAAACCTTTACTAAACTTTATTTATTTATTTATTTATGTCATGGAAGTCAACAGTCACAACAACTAGCAGTTTAGTAAAGGTTTGTTCTGTTGACCTGGTGGCTCTATTGGTAGAGCTATGGCACGCTAAGCCGGAGGTAGGTAAAGGGTTCGAACCCCAGTTGGGGCAAACTTTTACGACAACTGCTATGAATCAATAACTATGTCCTTATAGCGGGCTTATGCTTAAAAACCTTATATTCAATACTACCCAACTCATGAGGGAGATGAGATGTGATTGGATTTATCCATGTGATTTTTCAGATTTGACAGGCTCCACATTGTAGTCTTCTGTTGGATTTATGTCATGGAAGTTAACAGTCACAACAACTCTCAGTTTAGTAAAGGTTTGTTCTGTTGTCCCGGTGGCTTAATTGTAGAGCTATGGCATGTTAAACCGGAGGTTCTAGGTTCGAACCCCAGTCTGGGCAACTTTTACGACAACTGCTATGAATCAATAACTATGTCCTTAAAGCGGGCTTATTGTGGAGCAGGTTGAGTGGATACGCAGGGTTACTTCACACATAAAGGAATTCAAGACTTGTTCAAGAATACTCGTTAGATTTAATTATTAGCAAGACAAGTTGTGATACAATTACGTTACGTTTTAAAAACGTTGTAGGAGAGAATGGAACTGTTTCTAGGCGAGCAAAAGAAGCGCTGCCTGCCCTCTAGCGGGTAACAAGGAAAATGCGTGAAGCGCCTATTCTAGTATAGGCCTCCTGGCCGGCAGAATGCGTGACCGTCTCTTATCGTATCCGTGAGAGCGCCAATTTCAACACTTCCCCTCGAGATGAGAACGGAGATTCTGCAGTCCCAGCATCCGAAGGCATTTCGCGTGCTTCGGTCCAGGCAGCCCCTTTGGTTAGTACGTCAGCTGCCATGTCCTCGGTCGACCTGTACTCGACCTTCACAAGTCCATTTTCCAACACTTCTCTGATGAAGTGGTGGCGCACATCTATGTGCTTCGTTCTTCGATGGTAAATGGGGTTTTCCGATAACTTTCGTGCCCCATTGTTGTCGCTGAATATTTTTACTTCGGCTAATTTCTCAAAACCGAGTTCTACGAGGAATCGCTGAAGGTATATGGCTTCCTTAGCGGCTTCGGTGAGAGCCATATACTCAGCCTCAGTCGACGATAGGGCCACTGTTCTCTGCTTTCTTGATTCCCAGGAAATCGGACAACCGCTCAGGATGAAAGCATACCCTGTATAGGATCTCCTGTCGTTCGAACAGTTCCCCAATCTGCGTCCCCGAAACCAACCAAACTTCCAGCTGATTTCTCGAATCGTAGACCAATATCCGCCGTTCCCTTCAAGTACCGCAGAACCCGTTTCGCCGCGATCCAGTGAGTTCTGTCGTAGCAGGAATTGTATTGGCTTAGATAGCTGACCGCGTGGGCTATGTCAGGTCTAGAGCAAACAGCCAAATACATCAGTGCCCCTATTAGTTCTCTGTACGGCAGTTTCTCTTCCCCTGGTTCGGACTTCTCTTCGTTCCTCTTCAGCTTCGTGCCAGGGTCCAACGGCGTAGATACGGGCTTCGACTCCGACATTCCGTAACGTTCTAGGATGTCGTTTACATATCCTTGCTGGTTCATGGATATTCCTTTAACGTCTCTGACGAATTCTATTCCAAGACAGTATTTCACTTCTCCAAGATTTTTGACTTCGAATACCTTCGACAGATGATCAAAAACTTCGGCAATGACTTTCTCGTTTCGGGATGCGACTAACATGTCATCCACGTATACCAAACGATCAGGATGTTTTCTCCTTGCCCGGAGAAAAATGTGCAAGGGTCGGCAGCAGATTGTTTCAATCCAAATTTCGTTAGTTGTTCGCTCAATGCTGCATGCCAGCGACGTCCGGCCTGACGCAGACCGTAAAGCGCCTTATTTAAGAGACATACCTTGTTACCATCCCTTAGTTCGTGGAGCATTTCCGTTGCTTTCTTTCCAGTTTCGCTGTTCTTCGATTCCGTGTGAGATATTTCCTCTAGTGTTTCTTCAGTGAGCTTGGGCACCTCCATGTATATCTTCTCTTCGAGCACGCCATTCAGGTACGCGGTCGTGACGTCGAACTGATTTACCTTCATCCCATGCTGTGCAGCTAGAGCCATCATCATACGTACGGAACTGATACGCGCCACCGGCGCAAAAGTCTCGTCGAAATCCACACCTGGACGCTGTGCGAAGCCCTAGCGACTATCCTAGCTTTTCTTCGGTCGATGTTCCCATCCTGATCGTATTTGTTTCTCAGGACTACTCGACTGCCAATTACCTTGCGATCCGATGGACGTTCCACCAGCTTCCACGTATCTTTCTTGATAATCGATTTCAGCTCGGATGCTACGGCTTGACGCCACTCGTCCCTGTTCGGACCATCTATCGCCTCTTGGAATGGAACTTCGGCTACACCGGCAAATTCCAATCTTCTTCGCGTAACAGGCCGGTTGGTAGATCTTCTTGGGTCTTCCCCTGAGACCGGTCATGAGTCTTCCGGGTCGGCCACGGCCTCTTCTTGGTTCATTCTCAGCCGCGTCTTCTTCCGGCGCGTTTTCTTCATTCGACTCGTTCTCTTTGATCGGAAACTCAACGACCTTCCGAACTGGGGAGTTGGTTTCCTCCGGCATAAAATCCTCGTACACTTGTCGGATGGGAATGTTACTGACTTAGTAAATTCCACGTCTCGCGTTATGTCGATTTTTCTATCTTCCGGTTACCCATACTCTGTATGCTTTCGACTCCTTCGAATAACCGACAAATACCCCTCCCTCGAGCGTGGCTCGAACTTGCTCCGAGCTGGTTCCCGGATCAAAGTGAAGACTTCGCAGCCGAATTCACGTAAGTTACTAACGTCCGGTGCTTCTCCAGTCCACTTCTCGAAAGGAGTTTTGCCACTTATGCTTCTAGAAGGACACCTGTTTCTGATGTAATTTGCCGTGTTTATTGCTTCGCCCAAAACGACGGTGGCAGTCCGGATTGTATCAGTAGGCACCTCGCCATTTCCACGAGCGTACGGTTTTTCCTTTCCGCGACTCCGTTCTGTTCCGGTGTGTGCGTAACTTTTAACCTACGTCCGATGCCGTTTGTCTTTAAGTAGTCTTCAAAAGCGATACTTCGATATTCTGTGCCATTGTCCGATTGAAGATACATTATTCTTTTACTAGTATGTGTCTCGACGAAAGCTTTGAATTCCTTAAATGCATCCAGAGCCTCACTTTTCTGCTTGAGCATTTTCACTTCACACCAGCGAGAGCAATCGTCGATGAACGTGATAAAATATCTTGCCTTTCCGTTCGATTCAACGCGCATCGGACCACAAATATCGGAGTAAATTATTTCCAGCAATTCCGTGTTTCTCTCCGAATTTTTGGGAAAAGGGGCTCTGGTCATTTTTCCACGGATGCACGTTTCACAATCGAACGTCTCTCTCGGTTCGATTACATCGATACCCAGCACAGTTCCGTTTGCGTTCGCCTTCCAGGAGATCTTTGACGTTAAGATGTCCCATTCTGCGATGCCAACTCTCCACAGTAGCGCGTTTTGATTCAGTGGTATGTTACATTGCTGCTCACTCTCTTGCACACAGTAGAGCCCGTTCACTCGATCAGCTGACAATACTGTCCTACCCGTTCCATCGATGATCTTGGCCGATTCCTTTCCAAATGTTACTTTGAATCCACAGTCAGTGATTTTTCCGACTGACAGCAAGTTCATTCGTAAGTCAGGAACGTGCAGCGTGTCTTTCAGACTTACATTCTTCTGTTGTCCGTTGACTTCAGCTGTGATCGCCACGATTCCCTTGGCCGTAGTCTCCGTCGATGTGTTGCTGGCGAGATTTAATTTTCCGGGTCTATTTTCAGCAATTTTAACGAACCTGTCCCTGTCATTGCATAGGTGCGACGTGCAGCCACTATCTAAGCACCATTTCTCACCACGATTCGCGGTCGTTGATCTCAATGCTTCCTCGCATAAATTTTCCGAAGAAACGTACAAGCTTAAATTCTCAGCTTTCTTTGCGATTTCGGCATGTTTCTTCTCATTTACACATTCCCTTTGGGTTTGTGACCTACCTGATGACAGCGGTGACATTTATATTTAAATGGTTCGTTGGATTTCTGTTCGTTTTACACCTTTATTTTTGTTGGAGCTACCCCTACCGTTTCACATTTCGTTTAGGAACGAACATCGCGTTTTGTCCGAGATAGTGTGTCATTTTTCCGCGCATCATTTTCTTCCACGATTTTTACGCGCAATACTTCCGGTGTTGGTAACTCGTCCCGAGATTCTATCGCACACCGAAAATTCTCGAAACTAGGCGGCAAGCTATACAGGAGCATTATGGTCAATAAATCCGGATTAATGTTTATTTCCATCTCATTCAGTTTGTCTATCGTATCGAAGAACTTCCGAAGATGTTCGCGCACGTCTTCACTATCATCCATACGATGCAAGGTTAATTGTTTCAACAGTGTGGCCTTGCGAGCAGGCCCTCTTGATTGGTATATCGACTGCAGTTTAACCCAAACTTCGTTCGATGTTTTCACATCCTTTTATTTGTTTTAGCTCTGAAGGGCTAATTGACAAGATAAGGTCCGACTTAGCCTTCCTATCTTTATTTTCCCACTCCTTCAAAGCTATAACCGATGCCGCGGCGGCGTCTCCAGTTCTGATTGTAGGTTTTCTGTCTTCCCCACTCACGTACGCCCAAGCATCGTTTTTAACCAATAAAGCTTCCATCTGTATTTTCCACGTATCGTAATTATCCTTGTCTAGTAGTTCAATTCTGGCCGAGCTAGATGACGCCATCATATTCCGTCGGTCCAGAACCTTCGCGACGCGTAGGCTAGGCCTAGGCCTAAATCTGAATACGTGATTCCTCAAGCACTTACCTTTTGTTTATCAATTAACCCAACGTTTATTCCGTTAATCTGGGCCCCATAACCTGTGGAGCAGGTTGAGTGGATACGCAGGGTTACTTCACACATAAAGGAATTCAAGACTTGTTCAAGAATACTCGTTAGATTTAATTATTAGCAAGACAAGTTGTGATACAATTACGTTACGTTTTACAAACGTTGTAGGAGAGAATGGAACTGTTTCTAGGCGAGCAAAAGAAGCGCTGCCTGCCCTCTAGCGGGTAACAAGGGAAAATGCGTGAAGCGCCTATTCTAGTATAGGCCTCCTGGCCGGCAGAATGCGTGACCGTCTCTTATCGTATCCGTGAGAGCGCCAATTTCAACACTTATGCTTAAATAAAATTAAATAAATAAATCCTATATTCATTATTATTATTATTATTATTATTAATATACGGTTTTTAAGCATAAGCCCGCTTTGAGGACATTATTAGTCAATGATAGCAGTTGTAATAAAAGTATGCCCCGACTGGGGATCGAACCCAGAACCTCTGGCTTAACGCGCCATAGCTCTACCAATTGAGCTACCGAGACATAAGACACACCTTCATTACATTACAACAAATAGCAGTTTAATGAAGGTGTGTCTTATGTCTCGGTAGCTCAATTGGCAGAGCTATGGCGCGTTAAGCCAGAGGTTCTGGGTTCGATCCCCAGTCGGGGCATACTTTTATTACAACTGCTATAATTGACTAATTATTATTATTAATTATTATTAAACCATAGGCCAACGCGCTTCGCGCCCCCACTCCCCTAACTCCAACGGTGAAACTTCTTTATCGACTTAGGTAATATTACGTAAGTTACAACAACAATGTATTATTTTGTATCATGGCTTGTGTTTTGTTTTTGCTTTTTCTAGGAGTCCCATGTTGAGCAGCACGGTGATGGAGAGGATGCCGTCAATAGATCCCGCTAGAGTCTACATAGACAATCTGGATTTAGCAGGAAGAATGGTGCAAAAGCATATCTCATCGGACAGTAACTTCCCAAGTTTGGCAGATATAACACAAATCGATCTACAAACAGGCTCTCCAACTTACAGTGGCATGATAGATGTTGACTATAGTAATTTCACTACAGCGTCCTCAGGCCATTTGAACATCAAACATATGTCAACAGTCAACAAAGTCTCGTTACCGCCTGAAGTGATGGAGCATTTTGGTCGTATCCTTTGTTCTTCCGTAGTATGGAAATCTATTGTCAAATATGTTTTAATATGTCTGTTGGCCCCTACTGTAATTAATATGCATGCCACTGAAGGTTGAATATTAATAAGGTATGGTACGTAAAAAATGGGCAAAAATTATAACTAGATTTTATAAATTATGTTGGTATCTAGGTCTAGGTAGGGCCCATATATTATTTGGGAATAATTTATAATTTCTATGTAGGTATGGTACAAAAGGTAGGGGCACCCTAAGTGGGGTAAATAGGAACACTTAGAACTTTTCATCTTTGACTTTCTGTAAAAAGTTGTACAATTGATACTTTTACAATTTTTTTGTTGTATATTATTCTCTGCACTGTTGATAATATAGGGAATAACTTGTATGCCATTGCCCATTTTCCTTAAAGCATCTAGAAGGAAAAAAATCAAATGTAAAAAGTGGTATTGTTCCTATTTACCCTCGTCATTTTGGGGTAAATGGGAACAGACATCACTTTAGCTTATTGGTGTTAGGTACCTATAAAAATGGGGTAAACAAGAACAGACACCTTTTATGTATGATTTAAAAAAAAAGTCAAAATGTTAAAAACTGTGGAACGTAGGGTATGAAAGAAAACAATATCCCCCACAAAAAAAAATTGTAAAAAAAAAAAAAAGTAGCAACCAAGCTCACCTTCAAAAGTCTTCGGCTGTGAATGCTGTGAGATAT
This sequence comes from Sweltsa coloradensis, assembly GCA_024449915.1. Lineage (NCBI taxonomy): Eukaryota > Metazoa > Arthropoda > Insecta > Plecoptera > Chloroperlidae > Sweltsa > Sweltsa coloradensis. The sequence continues at coordinate 265,612 of JAMZAV010001199.1, forward strand.
AGAAGTTGAGACAAGTTTTTCATTTCATTCTTTCTCCCTAGTTTCACATTGAAAAGAAGTAAGATCATTTCGCCTGTTGACAAGCGCCAAGCCAACCATTTTCGTGGTAAAAAAAATTTAAACTCAAAATCATAAAAAAATTGCTTGGCCATTGAATTTGGTTTGCTCCAAACAGTTTCTTGTTGTATTGAGAATAGACAACATCAAAATGCATCAGTCAAGTTCATTACGAAAACTTGAAAAATTCAATGACCAAGCAATTTTTTTTTATGTTTTTGAGTTTAAAAATTCTACTTTTTTACCAAGAAAATGGTTAACTTGTCGCTCGTCAACAGGCAAAATGATCTTACTTCTTTTCAATGCGAAACTAGGGAGAAAGAATTAAATGAATAGCTTGGCTCAACTTCTATCCAGGGCGACGGTCGTCGCCCGGCAGACAAGCGCATGCGACTGCTTAGGCGACACGAACTCCAGCCCTATATACAGCTACAAGAGTTGGGGGGTTTTCAGCTATCTGCACACGCCGCCCCGAAAGAGTTACAATCTTGAAACTCGGTATATGACCTGGTATGTGGTCCATGACATACCAAAAAAAAATCAACCCGATCCGACAACTCGTTATGTGTTAAAAAAGGCTCTCAACATCGTCAAATTCCTTTCGGCTGGCTGGTGGGTGGTTGGGTGGGTGGCTGGGTGGGTGGGTGGGTGGCTGGTTAGTTCTCTGCGGAGATAATTTAGCCTACAGAGAAAACGGTAAATCTTAGAACTATGAAACTTGGACCACACTTAAATGTACTTCAGACGCAGTGACGTTTGCTTTCAAAACCAAAATCGGGTAACAGGGACCGGAGAAAATCAAAATTTGAATGATAATCAAAACGCGTAATTACCAAGGCGTGGTAATTTGTACAAACTTGAAATTAAACATGCTATTAACCATTCTAAATATCTTGCGTCCAAAACACAAGGGGCTAAATTTGGGGATGACCATGGGCCCAAAAATGACAAAAACATATAACTGAACTTTAAGAAATGAATCATTCAAAGAAAACGCTACAACTGAGATGTTTCAAACGTGGAATACATTTTGATATCTCTCATTCTTTATCACTTTTGAATATGGAAAGCAAAATTGGGTAACGGGTACCGGAGAAAATCAAAATTATCAAAAATAGGTAATTCCGTACTCTTATGAATAATACGCTATACTGAGAAAACGGTTCATCTTAGAACTTTGAAACTTGGGCCACACTCAGATGTACCTCATATAACCAAAACCGGGCAATTGGGACCGAGAAAATCAAAATCAAAACGCGTAATTACTCAGGTGTAGTAATTTGTACAAGCTTGAAATTAAACATGCTCTTAACCATTATAAATATCTAGTGCTTAAACAACAAGGGTATCTTTGGGGGGGCCGTGGGCCCAAAAATGTCAAAAAACAACTTTGAACTTAACAAATTAATCATTCAAAGTCCATCATTCACACCATGATAGCAACGAACAACAAAAAGATGTAATATCCAACCAAATACAAAAATTTGTAAAAAAAAAAAAAACAGCAGCCAAGTCTCCTTCAATAAGAGGTAGAATTTTTAAATCATAGTTTTAGGTATACTACAATACATATGTCAAAAGTGGGATAATTTCAATTAAATAATTATTCGGTGATTAATTAATTAAATTAATTAAATTTTTCAATACATTTATTCGTCTTAAAACTAGCTTTAAAATGATACCAAGGTCGACCACATTGTGTTAATTTTACAAAATTAATCGAGATAACTGTCATTATTTTTAATTAATTGAATTAATTGAATTAATAGTAAAGTGATTGGAATAAATTTTTGGAACTAATTTTTTTTTGTTCATTGTGGTCATATTGTTCTTGTGTGATACACTATGTGATTGTGGTACGTGAATAATAAACTTTTAATTGGGATTTAATTAATGATTAATTTAATTAATTAATTAATTAATAAAAAAGTTACCGGAATTTCGTTTCGGGACTAACAATTTTGGATTTATTGACGTTATTTTAGTATAGTGTGAAAATTTCTTGGCAATCTAGCGAGTTTTACATTATATATATATATTGAAAAGTGCTATAATTGCAATACATTGTAATAATTTATAAATATAATTAAAACTATTGCATTTGCGGTAAAACTGCTGACATCTTTTGTAGAGCATTAAAAACTCATTAAAACAATACCCATTTTGTTCAAATCTGATGATTACTTCTTGAGTTACAGCAGTTGTAATAATTATTTTGGCGGCCATCTTCAGGACGCCATGACAGGTGACTTATTTGCTACCAAGCATGTCCCAAGTGAAAATAACATTCTCAAATATGTCTATTACCAGATCCTAAATTTTGGTGTAGGTTTCCGGCTTTGAAATGTTTTATAGTTGATGCAACTTGTTCCACGGACTATTTGGCTACAGTGCCGATGCGCAAACCGTTTGTCATTTTGGTCATATCTCAGTCAATTTTCATTGCACGGTAAAAATTGAAAAAGTGGCTTCTACAAGACAGACACCCGCATATTTATTATGTCTTGATAATTTTTCGTGAACTCGACCTAATTCAAGATTTACGGGATTTTCTTGGAAGTACTAAGTTAGGCACAAGCACTATTCGTGTTTGTGACTAATATTAATGGTAATAATATATGTTTTGGATATTAAGCACAAAGCATACATAGTCCCGATAATTTTGAAACAAAAATCACAGAGATATCTCTGTTGGTTCAGGTTTTACAAGCATTTTATGTGACAGTGTGACTTAAGCCCTTTGGCGCGATAGCGGAGGAAGCAAGCGTCTGTGCTTTTGGGAACTCTCTGTGCGTTTTAAGAATGATTAATACTAACGATGTTCCAAAATTCAGCTTTAGGTTAGCAATGTTGATCTTTAGGCCTAAAATCTCTTATAATGCCTGGGCTATAAGGTATGACGATGTTTTCTTGTGGTTTTCTTCCGTTTGCAAACGAATCCACCGCCACGTTTGTGTTCACATCTCCGGGAAAGGCAGAGGGACGTCTCTATACTTGTCAACTTATTCACAAAGTTGTTAGTCCATGGCAACATTACCAACCAATCACAATGAACTGTGACAAGTCTGACTAGTTCGGAAAGTGTTTACTTTTTACTTTTCGATTTCCCAGTGTGATAGCAACGGAAAAAGTCCTGTAAACTACATGCTAACTCTAGCCTACTTCTAAAAAGTACTTTTTCTCTTCACTTTTTCTTTTTACTTCCCAGTGTAACGTCCGCTTAAGCATTCCAATCGAGACTTTACAGCTCAAACAGTTGATCTACGTATGAGTAACCAGCAAAATACAATTAATACACATCAGCAGACATATTTAAAAAATGGCGCCATACTACATGGAACGACCTCTTCCCCCAGACCAAGATGTCGATCTTTGCAATTGTGACCACTGGTCAACTGGAATATTAACGGTACGCTAGGCAATGGGTAAAGTGGTCGCCCAATCCTATTTACGGAACACAATAATAGAAGCCTGGTCGCATCTACGGAACGTACGTAGAATGTAGTATTGTCAACAAGTTGATAGCCTAACGGGGCTCTAAGTTCAAATTTTGAACCAGTTGTTTGACTGCCAAATAGGAAGACGGAATCAATTTGACACTTTTATCTGTAAATAAAATATGGTAAGATGGAATGTTGGCAGGGGAATAAATTTGAATTATATTATCTAGGACTAGTTTAGATTGGAGAAGGGTTGACAGGTTGGGAAAGCATAGAGAACATAAAGCCCAGCCTGAAGGGCTGGGGGCGACAAAACTTTTCACCTGCTGATGACAACTGTAGCTAATTTAAAGTTGTTAGCATAGCCCTTGGGTAGACCTTTCTTTATATTAGTGATGCTTAAGTTGTTCCAAAGTTACGTTGCTGATGCTGGCGTCATCACCAAGTGAATCATTGCCAACCAGCTAGTCACAAATTAGTGTAAAATAAAAATTCAATTAAAAAATGTGCTTATAATAATAATAATAATAATAAATTTATTTAGAGTCTACCCACTCAGTTATATAACTGATTTTCCAGTGTGGGACAGTAAACCAAAGCGACCAAGCCAACCCTGCAGGCTGGTTGTGTCACAATTCACCCTCTGATGACTCCAGCGTGGGCAAGGTTACTTTACTATTTATGCACTGCAGTTGTGTATGCCGTATTGACCTAAATTGTTAGCCTTAATGAAACTTAGACATGCAATCTCATTGTATGATGGGGTTATTTACCGAGATAAATCGAGCTTGGCTTACCATCGACAGTGATATCTACGTATGGGCATATGAATATGGGTAAGTACAGTATCAGAGTAGAGTAGAGTAGTTTATTCACCCTTTGACATTTACAGCCGCAATCAGGCAAATCAAGATTCTAGAAGATACCTACCGTTATTGACCTCACTTGTGAATATTCTGTTCGTTTTGGCATTGTTATATTCTCAGAGCTATCACTCGATGACGTCATCTACTAGGTCGTGGGAAAACATGGCAGCCCTATTTTACATAAGCATTTAACTTTTAAACACTGGGCCTTGGGTGTAGTTAATTGGATGAGCAAAGCAAAGACTTTAATTTCACTGACCCCCCAAAAAATTTAGCTCGGGTGTTTTTTTTTTATGTCTATTTGTTCGCACGATTCCGGGCAAACGGCATAAGCGATCTTGATGAAAATTGAAGGGGACCTTCGAAATCTCTGAACTTAGACGTGCCACGTTTTTGGGAACAATCGAAGAAATATTTCTCATGAATATCATACTTTTACGATTTTTTTTCGATTTTTAGTGCGATATTTTCGTGACATTTGGGTCGATTCTGACCAAACGGGTGGGGCTACAACGTTCATATTTCATGTGGACATTAAGGTTATAGTGATGTAGTACCTTTTGAAAGAAAAAGTTGAAAAAGTTTGCCAGAATCCATAGAAATAAAGGTTTTAATATGAGTTATTTTAGGTATATAATAACAATTAACAAGTAACAATAGAAACTTGACAACAATCACCTACAATGCATTCAAAAAGCACTTGCAAAGGAAAAGTGGTCCTACGCAAACTAAAAACTTACAAAAAAGCTCATCCATCAACGCGGCGGGACTTAAGCGTTTTCCTAGTATTAGAACAATGTATATATTTATGGATTCGCCAAACACTGCATAAACCTTAGCGCAGGCTTAATTGTAGTGTAGAAATCAATGGGGACCAGTTTTTCTAGTGACAAATAGGGCAAGCCGTCCACTCCTTGCCCATCCGCTGGGTGCTAGCTTAGTGTGACTTTAAAGGGGCCTTTTAAAACAAATTCGAGATTTACTGAGTGAGGGTCGGTGGTGTCGGTAAATGATTACCCTTGATTTACATCTGATGCCTAGTGTACATTATACACTACCTATAGGGCCTAGTTTTTGTTAGGTTAAAATATAGGCCTAATACAAAGATAAAAGATAAAATTCAACATAATATAATATGTACCAGTACAATAATTAAACAATAATATTTATCGAATTAATACTTATAATAGTAGGCCTACACCTACCTGCTTCTCTAAAATACTAGTGTTGAAGTAACTTACAGGCTGTTATTTGACCTACCAATAATGGTATTATTATTATGCTGTTCCTGTTGGTCTGTAAACATACCAACACCTCTGTGCCATTACATGCACCTGTCTCCAGACCAAGTTCATTCTCTGTTTTAGGCAAGTTGTATAGATATGGGTGCCATATCTACAGGCCTGATGGCTGTGTGACAAGAATTTAGCCACAGTTCTTGTCAGGCAGGATCAAAATATAACTAAGTCGTCCTGCACCACCACTTTTATGTACCATGCAATTCATCATGCACGCACATTTGCTCAGAGTCAATCACAATGCATTCAAGACAACTTTTAGTAGTATGTTTTGGCCTGGATTTTTGTGTTAGCCCTATTGGATTTTTAAATTTTAAATTTATTGTATTAACTACTAAGTAAATTTTAGTACATTTTTATATTAGTCTGTTTCTTTTAGTACGGATGTTGCTTATTTCGATGGACTGGGAGAGACAATTCTCAGTGTGGGACTGGTCAAACCCAAGCCGGGTGTGTTCCAACCACATGTCAAGTACTTACTGGTCCTTACTACCACCATTGAGATCGTCATCCTGGGTGTTACATTTTCGGCTGGGAAGAACGGTAAGTAAAACCAGGAAATTTGTAATCTATGATTTGTTTTCATGCATATCACTGTCACCACTAGGGATGCACATGATTCGATCGACAATCGATTCAAAAGTCATTATCGATATAAGATAACCGAAATATCAATTGTAAAAAACAAACGACATCGGCCACAG